>LPNX011064487.1:126035-179361 GCA_001517045.1 Pseudotsuga menziesii
AGACTAGAAAGTGTCGTCTGATGTAGTGACAACTCTCCCTTTGCAATATCACTTGTAATAATAGTTGGTTTTGCTGAATCCAAAGAAACCAATGTATCCTTTGTCACAATTAGCTTGTCTAGTGATAGGCCTCTAGCATAGGTTGCCACTTCATGTTTCATTATTTTTCGATTCCCAGGATATCTTATCATGCCAATGAAAATGCAGAATGCCCCTTTCATTTTAAGAGGGTAATAGGGAATTTGGGTGTCCATGTATGCTTTTCGCTAGTATTGATAGACATTCTAAAGTAAGATTAAGTGCTTTTTTGGCTGGATTTAGATTACCATTTGCGGTGTCAAAATTATCGACTTCTCATCCAATTATTTTGTTGGTAACATGTCTATGGATAGTTTCTGGGGGCTTATTGAGTGCTTTTATTGATTAGTTCTACTTTGAATTTCCCCACTAGTTGGTCTGATTTCATTTTTCTTTTAGTTAGATTCTTATATCCATTTTCGCGAAGATTTAGATTTATATGTTTTTGGAAAAAGAAAAGAACTTGTTCAATAATTTCCAGTTAACATTTTTACCAATGTAGGTAATCTTGATATCTTATTGTAGTTAGATGCTTGCTAGAATAACATCTTTAGCAAAATTCATTAGGGTTTTAGAAAGTTCTGCTGCTAGCAACTCTTTTATTCTTTTCAAAATATGGAATTTAGAAAGCATCATCCAACTAATCACCCGGCATGCCAGGGGTGCAGTTTTTACTTGGACAGTTGTCTCAAGCTTGGAAAGAGTACCCAAACTCTGAGATACATCCATCTGGAAAGCGTTGGATTGTATGCATTGCAACATTTTAAATACAAGGAGCAATGAACCTTGTAAAATGAGGAAGTTCTGGTTAAAGTTAGAAAGGCTAACAACCTTTAATAGTATTGTCTATATGATCATGTCTGAAACATTTGCAGGAAAATGGTTTTTGTCTTTTGTTCATGAATGTTTTAAATTACAGTTTTGCAGGAAAATCAATGTAGGCTGATGTACTATGGAAAATCAATTTATGACTAGGTTAAGCTTAGAGCTCACATTCTTTGGCCCCCACTTTTGACTCGACTAGACACAACTTAGAGGATCTCATCTTTCTTCCCAGCACTCCTAGTGAAGAGGGGAACTAAGAGGCCAGTAGATAGCAACACTATTCCATCTCCCAGATTAGTTATACCTCGAGAGACAATGCAACCTTTATAGGTAGGTCCATGTGGGGTTGTTGTAGGTGGGCTTGGGATAGCTAGCTCCATGTAAGGTTTTGTTGGGATAGCTTATGCATGATTACAAACCTTCAAGTCTGTTTCACCCATAATCTATGTGAGTTATTTAAGAGCCTTCTGTAGCTACTGTAGGTCTTGACCAACTTTATCTACTGAAGTCATCAATACAGGGTTAGCATTCCAAACAATTTGACTTGTTCCACATAATGAGCCTCTTATTTACCAAACATAGGTTGCATTCATGTTCCTAAGCACACATTAGATTCCATTAAACTCAGTTTCAATTGCTTCTGCATGACCTCCACCTTGGGTTTCTATCAAAGAAGCCGACAAATTTTCCACTTTCACTTGGAAATCCTTTGGCGGTCTTGTTTCTACTATCAAGGATTTGGATTAACACCATTGCCTTCTACCTTTAGGGGTGCCATTTATCTTATATGAGAAACCTTTTTAGGAAGAGTAGCTACTATTTTTGGAGGTGGGTGAGTAAATATGGTTGTTCTCACTTTAAAATGTTATAGTCACGCTTGGATTCACGCTAAAGTGAGTGACTGAGCCACTGTCACTAAATGCACTTCCTTGTAATTATTGAGTGTGATGACCTTCATGTCTCTAACTAACCATCCAAAGACTTTGCTTGATATGAAACACATTTACGAAAGATATCTCCAACATTTGGCAGCTGAATAGAGTAGAGTCCTATGCCCTGTAATGATTGTAGTTTGTTAAGTATATCCAATTATATTCCTTCTCCCAGTGTTTCAAATCATGCTTGGTTTTCCAAAGATAAAGATAAAAAGACAACCTCATCCTATACTCTATGGCCCCATGAATATGCTTATATCCAATGCTGTCGGGGATCATGAAGATCTCCTAGAGCTAGCCCTGCAACATCACTCTGGGAAGTGAATAAACATTATGAATTGGAATCACAATATATCCTAACCATTTGTCCTTGTGGATACTCATTAGCTTGATGGAATAAGGAAATTTTCTCATCCCATGGTGGATAGGATCCATGTGAAGAACCAACTATTGGGATTTTGAGCCTCCTAAAAATAAAAATAAAATAATAGTTAAATAATAAAATAATATTTATTAATTTTGGAGGAAGAAAATAAAAAGACTACTTTTTTGTTTATATTTTCGACATATCTCCCTGTATTTTTACTCAAATTTCAATCAGGAGAGCTCGTTGGATGCATAATTAAATTCCACATCCAACTAGTACCCACTTGGCATACTTTTGACAGACCCCGCTACCCCAAAAACAAGAAATACCTGAAAAAACGTGATGATGCATCATCATGTTTTTTAGGTATTTCTTCTTTTGGGGGTAGTGGGGTTCGTCAAAAGTATGCCGAGTGAGCACTCGTTGGATGTGGAATTTAATTATGCATCCAACAAGCTCTCCTGATCGAAATTTGAGTAAAAACACGGGGAGATATGTCGAAAATACAAACAAAAAAATAGTTTTTTTTATGATACCTATCCCCAAATTTATATTAAAAAAGTGTTTAAGACCTATACGGTATTTAAAATTTAAAGCAATGTCATTGGCTAACACATGATGACATGGAATTTGAATTAGAGTTAAAAGGCCCATTTTGAGTTGAAATTTCCTCTTATGTTTAATTCTCCTTATTGCTCCACTTATACATGGATCTAGGAAGATCATGCTTATCTACTATATCCTTGGAATCCACACTAAGATAATTGTTGTTGATAGGTCTCATATAGTGGTACACTTATGGTTTGTAGGGAATAGTGATTTTTGCAATCCCATTAAGTCAATTTCTTGAGTTTTGTTCAAAATTCCTAGAAAAGGTTTATGGATTTCATAACCTACTTGATCATATATTGTGAACTTATACAATCTATCATCCTTTTCTGACCATTAGATACTCAAATTTGTGTATTGATCATTTTTACCATTATAGAGGACTTTGTAAGTTAGGTTCCCAAATTCTTAAAGGGTGCTAGCTCAATGGAAGAGCACCTACCTTACAAGAAGGAGGTTGGTGGTTTGATTCCTTCATGCCCTAATGATATTATAATATCGGTTAAAAACAACTAAATTAGTAACCAAAAAATAAGAGATAAGTGACCAAAAAATGAGAGATAAGTGACCAAAATTCATATATAAAATTACTAAAAATGACTAAATTAGTGACCAAAAAATGAGATATGTGAAACCAGGCATTAAAAAGGATGCAAAATGTGGCGCTAATGATGAATCCAAACATGGCGTTGATATGGTAGCAAAATAAGACGCAAAACTAGGCATTAAAAATGATGAAACACATGGCGCTAATGATGAAGCCAATAATTGCGTTGATATGGTAGCAAAACAAGGCATTACTTTGGATGCAAAACATGGCGCTACATAGGAAGCAAAATATGGTGCAACAATAGAAAATTATTTGGTGTCATTTTGGTAGCAAAACATGATGCAAAAAAGGAAGAAAAAATTGGTGCAAATATGGAAGCGAAAATTGGCACATATTTGGAAGTAAAACATGGTGCAAAATTGGACACTAAAGTTGTAGAAAAAATGGATGCAATATTGGATGCTAATTTGGATGCTAACATGGTGCTATTAAGGATGCAAATATGGTGCTAACGGGGATTTCATTTAAGAAGAAAAAGAGGACACTTGCTAGGAAGAAAAATAGGATGTTATTTAGGAAGCAAACCTCGACGTTGTTTAGGAAGCAAAGTTGGACGCTATTCTGGAAGAAAAAAAATAGACGCTATTTTGGACGTCATAAAGGATTCTATCTAGGAAGCAAAAAAAGATGTTTTTTGAGACGCTTTAAGTTTTGTCCATGACGCGTCCCATTTAGCATCTAGTTTGACCACTAAATGTTAAAAAAATACACTAAAAAAGGACGCTAAATGGGACGCTAATTCCAGGATTTGTTGTAGTGTTTCTCAGTAGAAGATGCATACTGTAGACAGTAAAGGTGACTGACCTAGAAACTCTATTCATACAAAGAACACAATTCAGATGAAAGGATTTATATCACAGATATCTCTGCGCATTTTGTGTTTTTTTTGGGAAATTGTCTATTCATACACATTTTTTCTGATCCGATTCAAAGAAGTTACAACACTTGCCTATTTTGAAGAAAATATATTTATTTATTTTCAATTTTTCTATACAATCATATTTCATATAAGGGAGGTCGGACGAGGCAAGGAGTAGGGGGTTGCAAACTCCTTCTAGTAGGTTCTACAAAATACAATTAGGGTGTGGCAACATCCTTTTTGTTGGTGTAGAAAAAATCAAGGGGTTGTATCGTCCTTCCAGTCGGTGCTGGAAAACAAACAAAAGTAACTTGGTGCTTACACTATTGAATTTTCATATGCTTAGCTAATACATCAGTATATCATTTCATTTTTCATAACAAAAGCATATAAATAGGATCACTGAAAGAAACAGTATCACAAGAACAACACAGATTTATCCTGGAAAAACCCTAAAGGAAAAAACCCAGCAAAAGCTTCCTCAATATAGATGCCCCAAAAAGGTAAAAAGGTAAAATTAACAAGGAGATCAAAAACCTGATCCTCCTCCTTCTCCAGCTACTTCTCTCCTCCACAAGTGCGCTACTCAAGTGAGAGTGTGTGTTACAAATGAGGAGCACTACACCTCTATTTATATTCATCCTTTTACTTAAGTTAACTCATCTGTCATGTAGGCTCGAGTTACACATGTAGGCTCAAGTAACCACACTGGGGTGCTAATTACCCACCTTTACAATTAGAGGGGACTGCCTGATGACTCTTATTAGTTCTTCCGATTAGGAGCATCGGGGTACAAAGTAATACAAGTGGTTCTCCCGGTAGGACCATCGGGGACCACAAAGAAATACATATAGAATATTCTTCGAAGTTACAATATTTAAACACTCCCCCTTAATGAGAAGGGTATTCTATAACAACATCAATAATAGGAGAGAGATAGAGGACATCATCAACATCATCAGGGTGATACATCTATAAATCATTGTAATATTTTCAACATCATGTAGTCTTCATCTTCAATCTTTAGTCTTCAGCATCATCAGTACTTTGACCGCTTTGATCAGCAACATCTTCAGCATCTTGACTCTTCAATCAGCAGCAACATCTTCAGCACTTTGACCTTTCGATCAGCAACATCTTCAACATTTTGACCTTTCGATCAGCAACATCATCTTCAGCACTTTGACCTTTCGATTAGCAACATCATCTTCAACACTTTGACCTTTTGATCAGCAACATATTCTTCAACACCTTGGCCTTTCGATCAACAACAACATCATCATCATACTCTGATCTTTCGATCAGAAACATCATCATGAAAACATCATCAAAACATCAACATCATCATCATCAAAATATCAGCATCAAAATATCATCATCATCATACTCTGATCTTTCAATCAGAATCATCATTATCATCAGCCTCTGATATTTCGATCAGAAACATCATCATACTCTAACATCAACTCATCATCATATTCTGATCTGTCATCATCATCATACTTTGATAATACGACATCATCATCATCAGTATCTCATCATCATCACATTCTGATCTTTCGATCAGAAACATCATCATCATCATCGCATTCTGATCTTTCGATCAGAAAACATCATCATCATCAGCAACATCATAATCATAAGCAACTTCTGATCTTCTGATCAGAAAACATCATCATCATCATATTCTGATCTTTCGATCAGAGAACATCATCATCATCAGCAACAGCATCATCATTATATTCTAATCTTTCAATCAGAGAACATCATCATCATCAGCAACTTCTGATCTTTCGATCAGAGAAACATCATCATTATCATATTCTGATATTTCGATCAGAGAACATCATCATCATCAGCAACAACATCATCATCATATTTTGATCTTTTAATCAGAGAACATCATCATCATCAGCAACTTCTGATCTTTCGATCAGAGAACATCATCATCATCAGCAACATCTAATCTTTCGATCAGTACGTCATCATCATCATTAGCTACAACTTGCAATCCACAACTCAAAGACAAAAAGCATTTGGATCACTTTTGGACTTAAAGTCCAAGGATGATACAATCCCACCACATTCTCGACAACTGAAGTTACCGGATTGATTATGGGAAAATCGGTCCCTATCACTTTAGGACTAAGTCCAAGGACGATGCAATCCTACCACATTCTCAAGGACCGAAGCCACCGGATTTATTACAGGAGAATTAGTCCCTATCACTTTAGGACTATGTCCAAGGATGATGCAATCCTACTACATTCTCAAGGACCGAAGCCACCGGATTGATTACGGGAGAATCAATCCCTATCACTTTAGGACTATGTCTAAGGATGATGCAATCCTACCACATTCTCAAGGACTGAAGCCACCAGATTGATTATGGGAGAATCAGTCCCTATCACTTTAGAACTATGTCCAAGGATGATGCAATCCTACCAGATTCTCGAGGACCAAAGCCACCGGATTGATTATGGGAGAATCAGTCCCTATCACTTTAGGACGATGTCCAAGGATGATGCAATCCTACCACATTCTCGAGGACCGAGGTCACCGGATCTATTATGGACAGATTTCCCGGGATGATACAATCCCTCTTCGTTCTCGAAGACCGAGGTCTTTGGATCACTTTAGGGAAAGTGCCCAGGGATGATACAATCCCACCACGTTCTCGAGGACCGAGGTCTTTGGATCAGTTTAGGGAAAGTGCCCAGGGATGATACAATCCCACCACGTTCTCGAGGACCGAGGTCACTAGATCTATTATGGACAGATGTCTCAGGATGATACAATCCCTCTTCATTCTCGAGGACCGAGGTCTCTGGATCACTTTAGGGCAAATGCCCAGGGATGATACAATCCCACTGCAACATCACTACTCCCCCTTTCGAGGAAGGTCTTTCCGAACAACACCAAGCTTGTCTCGAAAGTGTTCGAACTCTACTCTAGGCAGAGGCTTCGTCAGTACATCATCATCAAGCCATCATCATCTACATCTTCAGTATGTGAATACTGAAAGCATCATCATCTATATCTTTAGTATAGAAATACTGAAAGCATCATCATCTCTATATTCAGTATAGAAATACTGAAAGCATCATCATCTATATCTTTAGTATAGAAATACTGAAAGCATCATCATCTCTATATTCAGTATAGAAATACGAAATGACCATCATCTGCATTTACAATATGTAAATACTGAAATATCATCTATATCTTTTGTATGGGAATACTGAAATCATCATCATTTATATCTTCAGTATGGGAATACTGAAATCATCATCATCTATATCTTCAGTATGGGAATACTGAAACATCATCATCTCTATATTCAGTATAGAAATACTGAATCACCATCATCTACATCTTATCTTGTATGTAGAAATACCAGATTTCTATGTGTTACGTCGGAACACAGGGTTCTTTGTCATCACAACTATGGTTATCACATAGAATCATTGTAGTATCCATCTTCAGGTCAAAGAGACCTGATATCAGCTTCTGAAGCCATATGGCTTCACAACTTAGTTGTTGGGACGCGTAATCTAAGGATCATTAGTTTTGGTAACTCCACGGTTGTTGAGGAAGTTTGTAAGCGGAGTTACGGGTCAAAACAGTCTCAGGGGTGTCGGGGTAAGTCAAAGTCCCTTTTTGTAATAAACCCATGGTTTAAATCCAGGGTTTAGGGTTTTGGGTGCCCATGGTTTGAAGCCATGGTTTTGTAATAGCGCGATGTATAAATAGGCATTTTTGTAAATAAGAAAAGTTAGGCTTTTTGATGTAAAGAAAGAAAGGCGAAGCTAAGGATGATTGTGTAAGGAAAGGTTAAGTCCCAGCTGTGTGCATGGACAACCTCTGCAGCTGTGTGCACAGAGGGTTTTTGTAAGAAGATTAAGGAAAGATCTGCAGCTGTGTGCGCAGCTTGAAAGGATTGAAGGGATCTGCAGCTGAGTGCGCAGATCAAACTGTGGTTTTGTAGCAAGTTGAATAAAACACAGTTTGATGGACGTAGCCCCTACACTGGGGGTGAACCACGTTATATTTGGTGTTGTGGTTTCTTGTGCTGTTTCTCTTTCTGTTATCTTTTATGCATTAATAACTGTATACATTTGATAAATTAGATCAATGCTGATAACAAGCTTCGCTGTGAATTCCCTGTAGTGGGTTAAGAAAGTCACGGTTGTTTATCTATCTGTGAAGTTGTATATGAGTGAATGATAAAGCTATGTAATCATTGATTAATAAGTTTACTAAAGGCTAAGGTACAGTAATATCCCTCTCTGCTTGCAGAAACCTGATTCTGTGGCACCCCATAGCTGTTTCGGGTGAGACTGCAACCTGCGCGCAGGTTGTTGCCGAAAGGGCCAACACTGTGGGTCTTTTGTTGGTGCGACATAAAAGGATTAAACCCGGGTCTGCCCTATTTCCCAACATTAGTAGAGCAATCTGCTATGTATTCTGCTTCAACCATGCTAAGAGAAACACTGGACTGTTTCCTGCTAAACCATGAACTCATAGCAGACCTCAAACAAAAGCATCTACCTGATGTGCTTTTCCTGTTTGAGATACTTCTAGCCTGATCTGCATCTGTGTATCCATACAATCTATACTCATGGCTACCATCATAGTATAGACCAAAGTCTATAGTTCCTTTCATATATCTCATCACATGTTTTGCAGCTACTAGGTGAACCCGTCTTGGTTGAACAAGATATTGACTTAAGGTGTTTACAGCAAAACAAATGTCTGGTCTAGTATTTTTCAAGTACATCAATGACCCAATGATCTATTTGTAGTGAGTCACATCCACTAACTCTGATGAGTCATCAGCTAACAGCTTCAGGTTGGAGTCCATGAGTGTGGCCATGGATTTGCATTCCAACATATTGAATCTCTTCAATATCTCTGCCGCATACTTTCCTTGGTTGAGAAAGATTCCTTCTAAACTTTGCCATACTTCCATACCTATGAAATAATGCATTAACCCAAGGTCTTTCATCTCAAATTCTTTTGCTAGTTTCTTCTTGCTTTCCATGATCTATTTCTCATTCCGTGTCAAGAATAAGTCATCCACATATAATAACAGGATGACAGGTTCATCTTCTACAACCTTGTAGTAAAGGTTAGGATCAAATTTACTCTTGGCAAGGCCCATGCTCATCAGGAAACTATCTATTCTTCCATACCAAGCTCTGGGAGATTGCTTCAGGCCATAGAGGGCCTTCTTCAACTTGCATATGTGAGTCCATCTGTCTTCAACTTCAAATCCTTTTGACTATTCGATGTAAAACTCTTCCTCAATCATTCCATTAAGGAAGGATTGTCTTTACTTCATCATGGAAGAAACTACCATGATAGTTCTAAAGGAAGTGTACCTTACTTCCTGGAGTAAGTGTCTCTTCAGAATTAATTCCCTCTTTCTGATAGAAACCTATAGCCACAAGTCTTTCCTTACTTCTATCATCAACATATTTTATCTTGCAAATCCATTTGGAAGATACCACATTCTTGCTTTCTGGTTTGAGTACTATATCCAAACATTATTCTAGTATTCTTTCATCATAACATCTTCCATGAGTTCGTCTTGTTAGGTCATCAACATATCCTAGTCTTCTGCATTCAACCTTGAAGGTTGGAACCCACTTTACTCTTGGTAAAGTCTCGATCCATCACGAAGCTATCCATCATGTCGTACCATGTCAAACTCAGATATATTCTGTAGTCACTCCCCCTGAAGTGGAGTATCATCTTCCCTCTTCATTCTGTATAGGTGGTTCTATGCTTGATATATACTGGCCAATAGAGTATGTCATGCCATAGTCTATTCTTTCTAAGGCAAATCATGAACCTTGCTTTGTACACTTGTTCTTGTGGATCCATATGGAGGATACTATGTACTTCCCTTTATGTCTCGAAATCATATCGTATACATCTTTCCCCATGATCAATTGTTATTCTTTGATCATAGCTTCTTTCATAGCATTCTTTTCTTCATCTTCAGTTATCTCTCGTACCCATGGTGGTATTCATCCTTCGAGGTGGATCTACTGCTCTCTAAAGCTCTTTCTTCCGTCATGGTGTCTCTGACCCTGGGAGCTTCGGATTTTATTGCAGTGAATATTGAATTGTCATCACTTGTTCTTCAGATCAAGTCTCATTCTTCTTGTAGGAGGTTGCACGGGACCTTCCCTACAATTCAAATGCACCAGCTGCATGGTTAGAACTATTTTGTAAAACATATGCATAACGACAAATTCTTATGCATCATGCAACTGTTTATCCAATACAACATTCATCCATATCTCACATAAACTTTCTAGATTCCTTCCATCTCTATCATGACAGTATTGAGATTGTGCACTAGTCCAATATGTCATCAAGGCGGCTTCATTCTAGATAAGTAGCAAAGGAGAGCACCATGAGCTACTTACCCATCACATGCATATTAGTAGTATATAGGCATTAATGCAAATAATCTATCATGCATAACACATCAACTGAATATAATCAAATGTATAACAAAACAATATTATGAAGTGACAATTGAATACTTATCTTTTATTTGTTTCATGGGTAAACTCCATCTTGATCATTCTGCTTCATCATCTTCTTCATTCATGACATCATCATTTATTATTTAAATAATAAGATGGATAAGAGGTTCTTCAAAAATTGAGTTCTTCACATTCCTCATTGCTTGAGGGATATTCTTTGAATGGTGAGAGCTTGATCTTCAATTGCTCCCATCTTCTTCTTCTCTTCTTATGAGTCGAGCTTCTTCTTCTTCCAGAAGTCAACTGAAAGTAATCACTTCCTTTTGGCATACATTCTTCGCATGAATGAATCCCATGATCCTGGGAGACCATTCAAGGTGGCTATCACCACTTCTGCATTCTCCTCTTCTTCTTCTACTACTTCAAGATGTTCTTCATTCTGGATCTTCACATTCTTCAACTGTTTTCTTAAATCCATCTTCTGATTTATGTTCTTATCTTCAAATAGCTTGATCAAGGAATCAAACATCTTCGGTGTCTTTAGGGATGACACTTGTTGTACAAGTTGATCCATGATTGAATCAATAATGATCTTCTTGGCCTTGATCAATTTCTTCTTGTGCAAGGCTTTGAGCCTCATCTCCGTATGGAACTGGGGCCTCTCTACTCATGTAGGTGTCCAATTCATTTTCTTCAGAGAGATCAAATACTTCCATGCTTGGAAGTTGTCAACTTCACCAAGCTTATCAACAAGCTAATGTGATATATCACTTTGAAATGAGAACCTCAAATTCAAATAGCAAAAGATTAGATCTTACCGATTTGAGGTGTCCGTCCTGCTTTCGGAGCCGGTTGATCTAGGGTTTGTCAGAGAAACCCTAATTTTCAAAAATTGGAATCTTTTAGATCTTATTGGATAGAAATATAGATCTCTTCAAATGGAGCTGTCCAATGTACTCCTTTTCTGAAAATAGTGGAGGAAAGCTCTCGGAATAGGAAGCCCTAGTTTTCCAATTTCTTCTACAGAAATGCCTGTCACTGCTTCTGTTATATATCTGAAATTACAGCTCCTATATGTCTGAAATTTATCACTGAGGTAACCTCACATGTCCCTGATCCAACACCATAGGTTTCATCATAATTTATTTCACCAATTGGGATTTATGATCATTTTCCCAAGGTGACTTGTTTCAGGACTGTTCAGAACAACGAAGTTGTACAACCTGCCACGTATCGCTATTTCATCTTCTGGTTCTGAAATTAAGACCACAGAAATTAAAGTCCATGCTCTTTCTAGAAAATCTTTAGGAATTTAATTTGGACCTCTGTAGCCCACGCTATAGCAATTTTCCCCAGGTGTCTTGTTTAGGGATGAATTCTAGAGGAGGCTGGAACCCTAACTTTGACGGATCATATCTCCGAGAATATAGCGAATCTGAGGCTGAATTTGGGACAAAATGTACATCAGGATTTTATCCTCGGTCTCTGCAATTTTCAGCTCCTGAGCCTTCGCCAATCTTGGTATATAGCGAATGTAACAAAACATAGCAGTTTTAGTATTTAGGGTTTTTCTAGCTTGGGGTCAAACTAGGGTTTGACTTTCCTAGAGTTTCACCCAACCAAAAATCTTGATCTAAGTCTCTAAACTTCGATTTTGATGAGGAGAGAAATCCTATGCCAGGCTCACTCAAAAATTCCTCTTCAGTAAGAAGCCCTAATTTCCCGCACCGAAAACTGAAAATGCTCGGAATCGAATTCCGCTTCGATAGAAAGATGCACCCTTCAATGGAGAGTCAGCCTAGCCTTCTTTTGCTGATTGATTGTGGAGAGAGAACCAAAAAGTAAGAAGCCATAGCTTCTATAGATTGTGAAAGTTGTCCTATTTAGGTTAGCCCTAATACCATGTTGAATTTTCATATGCTTAGCTAAGACATCAGTATATCATTTCATTTTTCATAACAAAAGCATATAAACAGGATCACTGAAAGAAACAGTATCACAAGAACAACACAGATTTATCCTGGGAAAATCCTAAAGGGAAAAACCTAGCAAAAGCTTCCTCAATATAGATGCCCCCAAAAGGTAAAAAGGTAAAACCAACAAGGAGATCAAAAACCTGATCCTCCTCCTTCTCCAGCTACTTCTCTCCTCCACAAGTGCGCTACTCAAGTGAGAGTGTGTGTTACAAATGAGGAGCACTACAAATATATTTATACTCATCCATTCACTTAAGTTAACTCATCTGTCATGTAGGATCAAGTTAATCATGTAGGCTCGATTTACACATGTAGGCTCAAGTAACCGCACTGGGGTGCTAATGACCCACCTTTACAATTAGAGGGGACTGCCTCATGACTCTTATTAGTTCTTCCGATTAGGAGCATCAGGGTACAAAGTAATACAAGTGGTTCTCTCAGTAGGACCATCGGGTACCACAAAGAAATACATATAGAATATTCTTCAAAGTTACAATATTTCAACATACACAACTGGAGAGAACAGTTTTCCACAAGGCAAAGCTTGAAGCCACAAGTCGCAATTTGTGCATTCAAAGTGATATCTATTCAGGTTGATGTCTGAAGATCATAAGTTGGCATTTACATAGATTGAAGTTGTTGCAGTTCAGTGCTAGCAACCCACAGATTGTACTTGGGATCATGTCAACACTTGAATTGAGTGGGTGCTCAAGTTTGGAGACTATAATCTCCTATTGATGTAATTACACACACACACACATATGGATATACATTTGTTCTCAAGTATTTGTGTGTTGTTCTAATTATTATTGTGAATGCTGGAATGTTTTAAATCTGCGAAAATTTGCATAAGTTAAAATTATAGATATTTGCGCAATTATTGATTCACCCCCCTCATATTTGTAATAACTTAATACCAACAATGCATATAAACAAAGAACATTAAAATAATTTAAAGTGGGGGATCATATGTATTTGAAGTTCAGACCAAATAAGAGTTCTTTAAAATGGGGAATTTGTCCAAAGTTGGCAGCCCGCTTTTGTCGACCATTTGAAATTTTGGATAAGATATGACCTATAGCCAGGGAAAACTTTAGGGGCGAAATTTCGTCAATTGGCTATTTTTGGGTTTTTTTCAAAAAATAAATTTGCTATTTGGTCATTTTTAGTCTCTAATATCGCCTATATTTATATAAAATATGCTTTTATCATAATATTACAAGTTTCAGTGTAAATTGTATGTTTCATATTTAATATTCTCCTACCTATCTATATATGTTTTTTTCAATCCAAAATTATCGCCTAGAATACTATACTTAAGTATACTATTATAATCCTTAAAAAATACCCTGCCTATAGCTTATGCATTAGCATTTCCTTCTTGTTCGTGTGTGAACAATGTATTTTATGTGTCTTTATTAAAGAAATATGTGTCTGATCCTAACCACATAATTGATTGGAATTTGGTCCAGGTGGAACCAAGAGAAGATATTTTGGTACAACCACTATGTATCCTTGATCAAAAGCTACATTGTTGAGGAACAAGGCCATTGGACAGGTAAAGGTCGAATGGACCCATTAAAGTCCCAAAGAAGCAACGTGGGATCTCGAGGATGTAGTGCGGGAGACATACCTACAGCTATTTTAAATTCTTGACCATTTTTTTTGGAAACGTACATAGTCCCAATGATGCACCGAGGAAAATGCATAAATTAAGGGGGAGGGGAATGCAATACCCTAGTTTAACCCCATAATATAATATTGTACATATTGATGCAAATTGATAAAGACTGGAAACAAATATACCGAATGACTGAGACTATGCTAAGATGTATATTTTGACATTAATATAAAAATATCTAAATGGATGCATGTGAAGAAGGTAAAATAAGAGATGGGGAGGCTATGAATCCACAAGTGGGAAAACAAGAGTGTGCCTTATTTTATTTCCCTAGTCTTAGCAAATTAAACCAAGTGAATAAAATATGATTAAGATCCATACTTTAGATTAAGCCTTATTTCATTAACTTAAGAAGGGTATTAAGGTGTGAAAAGTGGATCCATGTGGAGTGGCCACATGGAAAGTTAATTTATCCTATAAAAGTGATTTTTCCATCTAGAGAGGGGTTCCATTCTTTATCAGTTCTCCACCATTTCGAATTTGACTCTTTATCCAACACCTTTGGAAGCCATAGTCTGATACCGTAACATGGAATATAGATGCAATTGATGTACATGAATTCAGTATGCCATTAACCCGGGTAGGACTGGTGAGAGAGAAACCCGACCTACAGCTTGTGCCCTCGAGTCCAAATTCAGAGACTTCCTGTCCAACCTTTGCTGGAGCACCAGAAGGGAACTGTAGGCTGCTCGAGGGACTATTAATTAGAGAAAGGAGCTTGTTATTGTCATTGTGTAGGTTGATGGGGAAGGATAATTGAGGATTGAGACAATTATGGAGGGGATTTAGGCACCCGTGGATTGCATGATAATTCAGGTGAGTAAATTGGAATTGAGGGAGAGGTTTGCTCTTGTGAATTGATTGCCCTAGCTTGGTGGTGGTATGCCAAAGTAAGTTTTGGATTGATAGTTCCTACGACTGGGAGGACCGTCCTTCACATGCATCTAGTTGGAGAATAATTTCTTAAAATATAAGTGCCTATTTGTGTATGGATGCCATGGTTTAATTCTGTGTTTCCATGCTATTTAATTTACTGTTTATAAATGTTTATATGTGTGGAATTTGCTCGAAATGGCATGCACGTTCATGTTGTGTTGTCTATAAATTAAATGGATGTATAAACTATTTTGGGAAACCATAATTCTTTATTTTTGTTGTTAAATGAAATGTAATTGAATAAAAACGAAATTCAACATGAATGTTAAATTCAGATATAGAATTTGAATGCCTTGTTGTCTCTATAGTCAAATAAGGTTATTGAGTACATTACAACTTCAAGTTTTCCTTAATCTCAAAAAATTGGCTTTAGGAAAAGGCATAGCTAGACTCTAAGTGTGGAAGGATATTCTAAAATTGTTGTTAAATGGTTAAATGGAATCTTCTAGTTGTAAACCTTATCTTTAAGACAACTACTTGATTAAGACTTTATTGTGACAAGTCATTTCTCAAAGGTCCATTAAAGTCATACAACGCATTCTAACTTTACATCCTCTTCTAGTTGCTTTGATTCTATTTGATGTCATTCTAGTTTTTGAAGTCTTGAATAAAACTTTTATATTCTTCAAGGACAATACTCTTGGGCTATATCAATTCCTATATGTTGTGTAATGTCTATAGTGTAGGTTGTGTAATGTTTATAGTGGGGGGAATTTTATTTTCATAGAGGATTCAAACGCCTATTTTGGTGTAAAGGGTGTAACCCATTTTTTGAATATGTATACATATACTTTTTATATGAGAGGGTAGATAATGAATGATAATTTTTTTTGTGATTCTTTACTATGCAGATTTTTTTTAAGCCATTTATGCACTTTATTTTTTTGGGTGGACAATAAAAAAATGTAGCTACTTTTTTCCTTGAAATAAAGTTATAAAAATTATGTTTTTTCCCTTTAAAGAAGAAAGAGTTCAAAACAACAAATTATATTATTGCTTAGAAAGAAAAAATATATTAAAATGTGTGTCCACTATAATGTAAATGTGTAATGTCCATCTATAATATGAGGAAGATGTATAATACCAATACCTAAATGGTGTAATAGTTTCATAAGTGAACTTAATCTAATATTATAATATTATATATTTTTTTTTAAGGATAACAATGCATTATATGGAGTTTTAATATATTTACTTCAAATTCAAAATATAAAAGAAATAAAATCCCTAATATGAAATAAGAGAAAATACAAAATTTATAAATCTATCGTCATTTAAATTCTTTAAGTATGAAAAAATTACATTTTAATTTTGTTTTAATGTATTTAAATACTTAATAAACTTGAAAAACAAGAGCCAACTACAAAGTTGCAATGTCTTTTTAAGATTTTTTTTAAGTAAGTTTTTTTATAGTTTTTTTTTTAAGTAAGTTATGTCTATAGATATTTAGATATTTTCTTAGATTTTGCACTTGTTTGAGCCGATCAACAAGATTAACCCAAGTGTAATAAATGTAAAGTAGGGATTCATTTCATGGTCGTATCTTGTTATGCTTAAATGCATCTTGATTAAGATTAAATAAGCTTCAGTTAAAGGGTCATTATAGAAACAGGTAACAATTTGTTTTTGTTTTTTCATATCAGTTTTTTTAATTAAATAGTATCTGTTTTGTGCTATATTAACTCTAACAATGTGGTATAAATAATGGATATAAAATTATTTATTTTAGCCTTTGTTTAACAACCATTTATCTTTACAAAACCAAGTAGTTGGTTGTGGCTATAAAAATTCACCAACCACTTTACTTGTGACTATACTAATGTATAAATCAAAATTTAAAGAAACCCTCCTACGGGTTTTTTCAGCATTTCAACATTTAGATAATCAATGGAATATCAACCATTCTGAAATCGAGCTAAATTTGTGAGGCCATTTGATGAAACAACCATGGGATTTGCTTCGGAAAGGTATTTCTGAATGCAATACAGCTCATCAAAATTTAGAATTTAAGCTATAAGTGAGAGAAGGACAAGAATTACAGGTTGTAAACCTTCATTCCTCATTTGTAAATTTCAAAGTAAAAATCCTGTAAATCGAGCATACTCGAACCCATTGGCTCTGATCCTCCTCCACGCCTACACTGAGAAAGAGTTGGCCAATGTAGGAAAAAAGGCCTTGAATTTCATGCAACAAGAGTAGACGAGGATAGTCAGGAATGGCGTCATTCCCATCCCATGTATGCACTGTCCATAACATATTGGAAATATTATCTCATCTCTACTCTGATATGGGCACATGATTCAATGACAACATCATCTCTTTCAAAAACAATGATGTTGTGTTGATGAAATAATCGAGTTGTCTAAAGAGGGGACTTTTTTATCTCTGTTTTCGGCTGGTTTTAACTAGTTTTTTGCCATGAATCTTCACGGAATTTTCAAAACGTTCAAAAACACTGCTAGAACTTACAGAGTGTGGGTGTTAGGGGTTTTCCTGTAACCCGATTTCATTTATGAGCTTAAAATTTCCTAACAAACAACATAAATTACGGATTTTGTAGATTAAACTCACCAGATTCCGACAGAAAATCAGCCTGAAAGTCAAAAAGTCCCTTAGTTAGACAACTCTTGAAATAATGCTCCAACTCCATCATTAGATGTCCAATGGCATAATAATTCCATATTTATTTAAAAAAAATATTAATCAAAGATTTATTATCATACCATGAAAAATCGACATGCGCAATGGATAGGATGATAGCAATGCAAAATTCTTTTCCAACGATGTGTGTGAATTTCCTTCCTCTCCGATTTGTTGACGGGGTACGTCTAGAGGGAAAGCCAAATTATTAGTTAGACAACACTGCCATTGGGATGGTTTTTTTATTATTCTTTTTCCTTGTATCGTAGAGATCTATTTTAAACTTGAATTTATCAAGGAATTTATCAAGTATGAGAGGAATTCAATTTCTAATTTCGAGTGTAATAATGTTGGATGTATTAGAATTAGAATTCCATTTAGATCTTCAAGCAGATAGTTCTAATAATGTTTGCAGCAAAAGGAGAATGAAGATACAAACTCAACAAAACAAACCACATAGGAAACATACAAGTATTGCTCAGGAATTTATAGTATCATTCACAATAATAATATCCGGTGTTACAATTGTTTACATAGGTAGAATTCGAATGCATGGGATATGAATTCGAATCCTCCAAGTCGATATTACTGTATCTATCTGAATCTCTAACTCAAGGTCTTCCAAGCAATATTAGAGTCCAAATAGACAACTCCCTGATGACCAATAAATCCAACAACCAGTGACAACTAGTTAACTCAATGCAACTGAGTGTGGTAGGAAGAAAAAAACTCCTCCCCATGCAACCATGCATTATCCATGCATTGGTAGCGCTAGCTTAACTGACTGTGAACTAACTGAAGGCAACTGGGGGCTAACTAAGACTAACTAGTACTAACACCAATTGACTGAAGTAGGTTGGCACCGGGACTCCTAGTGGCTCCTAAAATGTAGGGATTGGTCTAGGAGGCACCCAAACTAATGTATACACATGCAGTAAGTGGCAGTTAACCTCTAGTAGTTTTCCCCACACTCCAGTGACTAGTACATGTGGCCCCATTAGGCCAAGTGGACCTAATTAATTAATTTTAAGGTTCCTAAGGTAGGCAATAATTAATCTAATAGACATTTGACTAAGGGAGGATTAATAATCCTAACAGGATGCAGTCTGTCAGACCCAAGGTTCAACTTATATGATCAACAAAAATCCCACAGGCATCGAAATTTTCAATACTCTACAAGTAGAGTAAGGTCACACCCAAGATGCATGCATGAAATTATACAGAGACCTGAGTCAAGGATGCACATGAAGGAATGGATTGTTTCTACTCAACTTATTAACAATTATTTTCTCATCTTAGAAATAAATATCAATATCCTGCTAACATTCATCCATCTAACTACTAAAAATTCATCATAACTCTAAACATAAATGCAGTGTGGAAGAACACATATGGGAAAACAACTTTACTATATTAATGGAAAAACTTGACACACTTAATTGCTTATAGCTTCAACTCAACAACTTAGTACTTCATACAACACGTAGTAGCATAAACATAGTTGAATACAACCATCCGAACTATCAAAACTACATAGGACACCTAGCCAGATTCCAACCATTAAAACCACAAAACTTCATAGCCAACCCCAAAATTTTACAAAATAAGCCTTATATAAGCTGAGGTACAAAACCACAAAACTATTACAGGAACGAAGTGTAACTGCTTTATGTTTGTGTGCAACTACTTCTAGTTTTTTGGCTCATCGCGTAGTGACAAGTCCAAAACTTGGGCACCAACATGCCCCCAACATTAATCTAGGATTGTACCGAGCAATTCAACTCATGGTTCCAACATAACCATTGAAAGTAGGCATACGTGCAGATCACTAGATAAATTCTAGAAACAGTCAGTGATAGGATTGAACTTTGTGGGAATTTCATTAAGTTGGTTGGAGAAAGAATCCACATCTTTCTTCTTACTCTTTCCTACCTCTCGTTTCAACTTTTTTGCAAGTGGAATAAACTTGATTGCTTTGGTGTGGATCCATGATAGGCTATCAAAGTGCTTCTATGCATGTGCTTGTTCCTCAACAATGATGCTGGAAACTGATTTTTGCTCAATTATGTTCTTTGAAATATGCTTAGTTAGGATGACTAATTCTACCATTACTTCCTTCCTTGTTGAGACCAACAACTACATCAAACTTTTTTTCTTCACACTGACCTGAGCTTCACATTCACAAATCTGCTTGTCCACATACTGGAGCTTAGTTACAACCTGTAGATGGTTATGGATTCCCTAACCAGAAAAAAATGCCCTTCAATTTCTTCTTCCTCCTCTAGATCCTTTTATGGGGGTGGGGAAGGGTATTTCCTTGGTTTTTTCTTTGTGTCCTCACCTTGTTGCGAGGGATTTTATCCACACTTGTGCTTCTCTGTTAACAATGGTACTACCTTGGTGGGTTTGAACATCTGGCTTCACCCTTGGGGAATTTATTTTGTATTCATGTGTCTTCCAGAATCTCAAGATCAGATTTTGAAAGCATATGTAGATGTTGTGGCCACTGTAGGACTGCATTCTTGACATCTTCAAGGGTGATGTAGAACGATAGGATGTCCGCATCACTTGACTCTCTGGGTGGTGAAATAAGGACATTATGGAAATTAACCTCAAATAGTAATTTGTCCTTGTATTTGTCCACTATGTGTTAGGGGATCTAGAAGGACTCTACTATCACATTCAACATACTTGTATTCCACATATGGGATGCAGTCTCTACATCAACTTGGAATTCCTGGGTCGGCCGACGGCTGAAAATTAGAAAATTCACCACTGCAAAGTAATCTGGAGTGGGGTGACCATAGTTGTGGTGTGGTGGTGGATGTTATATGACCATTGTAATTAGAAATAGGACCCAGTTTTAGTGTAAATTGGTCCCACGGTATTACACATCTAGGAAGGATTGGAATAATTCCTTCCTTAAGTAGGCAACCCAATCTAATTGCTAACCCATGAAACATTACTCCACTGTTATGACTACTACTGAGAACTCATCATTGCTGCATTTTCTCAAGAGATTGCATGGAAGGATCTATGTTGTAAATCACACCTAGTGACCTGAAATTACATATATGATGCATCTATGCGACCCTTGGTGAGTCTTGTACTTCTTATATACCTCTTCTGCAGATGAACGGGTCTTAACTTCCACAGGACCCAAACCTTTCTGCGAAATCCTAGAGACCAACTGAATCACTTTATTGGTGATCTCATACTTCTTATCAATTCATAGAGATTAAACATTTTCCTGCAGTGATATAGCATGAGTCTCAAAACTTGCAGGTGATCCTTCAATAGACTGAATACTATCCAATCATCCAAATAGATTTCCATGAACTTATTCATGAATTATTTGAATGTGTCCACAACTATTCTAGAAAATACAGCTGCAACATTCTTTAGTCGAAACGACATAATATTGTAGGAAAAAGTGCCCCATTCATTCACAAAAGTAGGCTTCATGCGATCCTCCTCTGCTATATGCACCTATTGGTATCCAGAGAATCCATAAGTGAACGATCCCCTACATTCTCTAACACCTCATAAGTAAATGGTGTAGGAAATGGGTCATGTATACATGCTAAATTCAGGTTGCACAGATCCACATAGATGCATATTTATCTGGTATTATTGTCCTAGACCACCATCACACTGACCCAATCTGATTCCTCAACTAGGAAGATGATCGCTTCATACAACATGCGGTCTAGTTACTTGTGCACTTTTTCTTGATACTGAGGGTTTAGTCTCTATGGTCTCTTCTTTACTAGATTTGCTCCCTCCTTTAGTTAAATATTTATTTCTCCAAGAGCTCTTGCAATACCTTTCATTTTTGAGAATATGCATGGAAAACGATATTCATATTCTTTTAGTAAGTCAACTATTTGGTTGATTGTCTCTTGATCCCAGTAGTCTCCTATAATGGACATATTGGGCTCCTCTACAGTACCAATGCTATACTTCTTTGTCCTGAGTGGCTCTCTAAAATCTGGTGCAGTACTGGTGGATGGCTCATATTGCACCATCCGTTCCCTTGCAATTTCACTTGTCTGTATACTGCGTGGATCCTCTTCTTTATCAGGCTCCTTACTATGGAACTTACAAAAATAGATAGGTTTGTTCATCCATGCCAAGTCCTGGAGGTAAGCGTAGATAGTCCTTTGCATCACATCCTATTGTAGTATTTCTCCAAAGATAAAATGCTTCATGCGATGGAGAACTTTGGATAGGTTAGGATCTCCAGTACCCA
Source organism: Pseudotsuga menziesii (assembly GCA_001517045.1). Lineage (NCBI taxonomy): Eukaryota > Viridiplantae > Streptophyta > Pinopsida > Pinales > Pinaceae > Pseudotsuga > Pseudotsuga menziesii. The sequence goes on from LPNX011064487.1 coordinate 148,307, forward strand.
ACCATAATGTGGCTTTAAATTCAATAGATAGTTTCTCCCATTTCTTAATCTGCTTTCTTCTTTCAAGTTTAACATAGCAGCTGCATGGTATGACATCCAACATATAATAGAATCAATGCACCCATTGATTGCACGGTACACTCTTCATCTCCCATATATGTTGACATAACTCAAGGTGTTATGTTGGGTCCTCTGTTCCTTTGAATTTGTTGAGAAGAACCAAGTCTGTAGTTTACTGAAACCTCACTGTGATATACTCTTTAACATCTTCCCAATCATTCAATTCTTCTTTGTGCATCCTCCACCAACACACAAGCATTGTTCGGGTACACAAGGTACTCCCAAAAGACCGAACACCTAGAGCAACCACTTCACACAAAAAGATCACATATCAATACACCGATGTTTGTCACATGGTTAAAACCCTCGAGAGGGAAACAGTCCATAGCCCTAGCCAAATGTCTACTTGGAGCAATTTATTATGCAAAAGAAAGAATGTTACATGAGCTTCTCATAATTGATCAACTAGCCAAGGACCCTCCATGCTCTTTAAATAGATATTATGGACCAATAGAGTGTCAATCCATGGATCAATGGTAGGTATGATCTAAGAAAAGTTGAACTATCGGATCACTCTATGTCTAGAACATAACGTGACCGTCAGATTATAATATTTACAAATGAATACTAATGCATACTAAAGAAACACACTTTTACCTAACGGATATATTACACAAGTTGATCTTAATTAAATCCTAAGTGTCTAAATATCCTAACATCCCCCTTTAAGAACAAATTGGGATAGGATTGAAGGATTTACAAAAGTGACACTATTAGGAGAAGGAAGGAGGCATTAGGGCCTATCCCCCCTTAAGGACACGTTCCTGAACTCCTAACATAGACCAAAGTTTAGAAAACTTCGCTTTTGTAATAGACTTAGTGAAGATGTCTGCAACTTGATAATCTGTAGGGCAATAGAGCACTTCAATAACATGATCATGAACAAGATTTCTAATGAAGTGCATGTGTAGGTCAATGTGTTTACTACGCTGATGTAGAACTGGATATTTGGCAAGCTTGATGGCAGTTTGATTGTCACACCAAAGTGGAGTAGGCTGCTGTTGCTTGAATCCAAACTCTGAAAGGATCCGTAGAAGCCATAAAGATTATTGACTGGCATTAACTGCGGGATGATATTCTTCTTTTGCTAAAGAAAGAGCAAGAGCTTATTGTTTCTTACAAGCCCAAGTGACAGGTCCAGATCCCAGACTAAAAACATAACCTGCAGTAGACTTTCGATCATCAAGATCGCCGACCCAATTTGAATTAGTGAAACCAACCAACAGAGGTTTCCCCCTGGTACTGTAATGAATCCCAAACTGAATTGTACCTCGAATATATCGAAGTATTTTTTTTGCTGCTTTCTAGTGACTTTCATGAGGTCTTTGCATATAACGGTAAACACGACCAATAGCAAAGGAAAGGTTAGGACAGGGATGAGTCAAGTATAAGAGACTACCAACAAGCTGACGATACAAGGTGGCATCTACTTCAGGGTAAGTACAAGTGGTAGGAAGTTTGACTCCAGACTGGAAAGGAGAAGGGGCTGGTTTACAATCTTCCATGTGAAAGTGATGGAGAAGGTCACAAGCATACTTAGATTGGGAAAGAAAGATTCCTTCGTTGGTTTGCAATACTTGGAGACCAAGAAAATAATGCTAATGTCCTAAGTCTGACATTTCAAAATTTTTCTTAAGAATGGATTTCACATGGGTTATAAGTTTAGGGTCACTACCAGTAAGGATAAGATCATCAACATAAAGATTAAGTATGATGAGATGGTTTCCTACTTTCTTGGTATAGACATTGGGGTCAGAATGGCATCTAGAAAAACCAGTGTCAATGAGAAAACTATCCATTTTGGCATACCAAGCTCTAGGAGCTTGCTTAGGGCCATATAAATATTTCTTAAGGAGACAGACAAGGCTAGAGTTATCCTGAACATATCCAGGAGGTTGTTCCATGTAAATTTCCTCCTGTAAATCACCATGTAAAAAGGCAGACTTGACATCCATTTGATGGACTTATCAGTTATGTAAGGCTGCAAGGGAAAGAACAAGGTGGATGGAATTCATTTTTGCGACAGGAGCAAAGGTTTCATTGTAGTCAATCCCTTCAACTTGGGAAAAACCTTTGGAAACTAACCTTCCCTTAAGTCTTTCAACACTTCCATCTGATGCATACTTATTTCTATAGACCCATTTAAATCTAACAATTTTTCTTCCTTTTGGAAGAGGAACAAGATCCCACGTATCGTTCGCCATTAAGGAAAGCTATTCTTCATCCATAGCTGCATCCCAATCTGGATTTCTTGAAGCTTCTGCAAAAGTTTTTGGATCATGATTATTGAAAACTTGAGCCAAATGAGAAGAGGCTCGCTGAAACTGAGAACGTGTTCGACGTTGATCTCTAGGATCACCGACAAGATCACTAGTTGCTTCACATGTTGAACGGACCCATCGAGGAAGCATTGGTGCTGGTGCAATTAGAGAAACATGAGCAGGTGGAGGTGGATTTTCATCCTCACTGTCATCATCATAAACTGGAGTTGGGAACCTATCAAGGAAGTTGGAAGAAGAAGAAGAAGGCACAATCACCGAATCAGGATCGTAGGCCAAAGATGGCACACCCACCAAGTTAGGCTCATAGGCTAAGAGATTTTCATCAAATTTAACATCTCTTCTAATGATTATATCATGTGAATGGGGATGAAGAAGTCTATAACCTTTTACAACTTCAGAATATCCAACAAATATGTACTTTTCACTTTTAGGCTACAATGCTTTCTGTTTTTCATCCAGACTGTGAGCCCATGCTTCACAACCAAACACACAAAAGTGACTTACATCTGGTTTAATTTTAATCCATGCTTCTTCCGGTGTTATACCTTGTAAACCTTTAGTGGGTGTGTGATTAACTATGTAATTTGCATAATTTATGGCCTCAGCCCAATATGGAAGACTTATTCCCTTATATTGGATCATACATTTAGCCATTTATTTTAAAGTGCGGTTCTTCCATTCAGCTACACCATTTTGTTGTGGTGTATATGGAACATTTGTGCTGTTGTTGGATTCCTTGTTTAGTGCAAAAAGTAGTGAACTTGTTGTTAATATATTCTCCTCCATTATCAGATCTTAACTTAATAATTTGATGACCAGATTGTTTTTCAACAAGGGCCTTGTAGGCCAACAACATGTTAAATAATTCACTCTTAAGTTTTAGGAAGTAAACCCAAGTGCATCTGGAGTAGTCATCAATGAAAGTTAAGAAATATTTGAAACCATAAAATGAAGCAGATGGAAGAGGGCCACACAAGTCACTATGCACAAGCTCCAAGGGAACCGAGGCATGCCAAGAGGCACATTTGTCAAAACTGTCCCGATGATTTTTTTCGAGTACACAACCGGAACAAACACTATCCTTACAAGATACCATCGGAAGACCAGTCACCATATTGTCTTTACATAGTTGTTACAATGAGCAATAATTTAAGTGACCAAATCGCTCATGCCAAAGTTTGCTAAAGTTATCACTATGAGCAACAAAAACTAAAGGAAAAGGTGATGACCCAAATTTGTCAAATTTGTACAACCTGGTAATATCATCAACAGTTCTAGTAGCAAGGACATTTTGAGGATTTTTAAAATCCTTGATTACAACTTGGTGAGGTGTAAATGTCACAGTTTTACCTTCACCTGAATGAGCAATTTGATAGACTGATAACAAGTTACAGGAAATTTTTGGAACACATAGTACATCACTGAAATGACCATTTCTACTGGAACTGTTCCATATCCTACAACACTTAGAGATATATCACCACCAACACATATTTGTTTGGTATTACATTCATGCATAGTTGAAAAGATGGCTTGATCCTTAGCCATACGATAAGATGCTCTAGAATCAATGAGCCATTTAATTGAAGTAGAAGAATAAGATGCAGTATAAGAGTAACCAGAAGCACAAAGTGCACGTCCATGAGAGGTAGATTCTGAAGATGAATCTAGGCTAATGTGGTGCTTCTTCATTGCTACTTTCAAGGCTGCCATCTTCTTGAAACACTTAGATTCATCATGATTATCTTTCCCACAAAAATTGCAGTGACGCTCAGTCTTCTTTCCTTTTGGCTTGGATCCTTTGTCATTTTTTAAAGAAGGAGCTGACTGAGAGGGTTTGGGACCCTTGTTGTTTGGATTATTATTGCAAAAAATTTGTTTCTTGGGAGGCTTGGACTTTTCTTTCTGTTGGGACAATAAGGCTTTCCCAGATGTATCTACATTGTTAATTATTCTAAGATGAATGAGATTATCTTGATATCTAATTAAGGAATCACAAAAGGATTCAAGACTAGGATCTTGATAGCTATCTACAGTCAAGGATTCTTTCATGGAGTAGAATGTAGATACAAAAACAGAATATGCAGGTCCAAGTTTGGAAAGAATATGATAGATACATTGTTTGTCTTCTTTCTTAATCTTTCATTTTGCACATAAGAGTCTAAGAGTTTTATGCTTAGATAAATAGTCTTTAATGCATGAAAAGTCATTTGTATTAAAGGAAATCAACTCATTCTCAAGTTGATGACCCCTAATTTCATTGTGTTTACCAAACATAGATTCCAACTTTTCCCAAGATATATCAGGTTCATCAATTCCAGATATGTGGAATCGCAAACCAGTAGAGATTGACATCCCAATCAATCCACGGGCTTCATCACATCTATTTGCCCATTTAATTTTCTTATCATCATCAGTGGGTTCTGTTTCTTTCCTTGAGGTTATCTTGAAAAGTCCCCTACTTTGCAGGACATCCTCCATACAAGATTTCCATGAGAAATAGTTAGAACTTGTAAGTATAATATCACAAGGGGTGGCCATACTGTAAAATAATGACTAAAAGAACAAAAACTAACTCTCTGGATGCAAAAATATTGAAAAAATATGCGGTTTTTAAAAAAAATGGCACTGGAAATTGATTCTGGATAATGAAGTTATGCTTGATCAAGGAAAATGTTGAAAATGTCCCCAATAGTGACGTGGCAGATATTAACTTGACCAACTAAAAAAAAAGAACCCCCCTCTTCCCAAGATCAACCTTTGACAATCACTTTACAATAAAGTTGCTTTTAAGTGAATCACTTTTGTAGAATAAGTGATGTTCACTTTTACAATAATGTTGCTTTAAATAGCGCGACAATAAATTAAAAGATTTAAGTGGCTCACTTTTTATTTTATTTTATATAAGTGAGATGCACTTTTACAATAAAGTAACTTGAAAATAGAAATTGCATGCACTAAAAAGTAGCTTAATAAGATTTGAACTCAAGACCTATTAAGGAATAAAGCAACTTTGGATCAATTGAGCTAAGTTTAAAAGGTATATAAAAGAATGGAAAGAGGAAGGTTTTTTTTTTAGTTTTTTTTTACTCTTCTCTCTCGTTCTCCATGCTTGCCTTTTTTTCCTTGCAAATCACAAAAAAAATGAAAAACAAAAACAAAAAAAAAACTTTTTCCACACAATGGGGTTAGATCTTGGTTAACTTACCCAGAAAGTCTACATTTCAAGTTTTCTCGTTGTTTCTTATTTCCCATGATCGCAAAAGGTGCATGGCAAAGAGAATACGTAGCCAAGAAGACAAGAAAAAAAACTTTCCCTTTCTGTTTTTGATTCGCCGCGATCGCACAAGGTGCACGGCAAAGAGCATACGTAGCCAGGGAAGGCAATAGTACGATACTAAAACAATAAAGATCTAATAATAAAAATGATAAAATATGAGATATTTAAAAAAAATTTAAACAAATCCGTCACTGTAACATTATACCTTTAGATTTGCCGAAATGGGTGTTTCTGGATTGAACGGAAATGGTTTTTGGTGAAACAAAAACTATTTCCCAATGGAAACGGTGCTCCAGATGCAATGGAATAGCTCCCATAGGGCACAAATGCACATAAACTCTAGAACCAAAACCATTTCAAAGTTTCAGCAACACTAGTTCCAGATCTTGATCAAAACCGAAAGCGACTCTTCATAAACGCTTTGATACCATGTTCGGGTACACAGGGTACTCCCAAAATACCGAACACCTAGAGCAACAACTTTACACCAAAATATCATAGATCAATACACCGATGTTTGTCACGTGGTTAAAACCCTCGAGAGGGAAACAATCCATAGCCCCAGCCAAATAACTACTTGGAGCAATTTATTATGCAAAAGAAAGAAAGTTGCATGAGATTTTCATAATAGATCAACTAGCCAAGGACCCTCCATGCTCTTTTAATAGATATCATGGACCAATCGGGTGCTAAGCCACAGATCAATGGTAGGTATGATCTAAGAGAAGTTGAACCGTCAGATCACTCTATGTCTACAACATATCGTGACTGCCGGATTAGAATATTTACAAATGCATACTAATGCATACTAAATAAACACACTTTTACCTAACAGATATATTACACAAGTTGATCTTAACTAACTCCTAAGTGTCTAAATATCCTAACAAGCATTCCTTGGCTGACGACATCGATTGCTTCTACCCATTAGTCCTTCAGAACTTGGGATTGCATTTGTTCAAGGAAAATATCCATGTTTTGTATCCCATTGAACAATGGTGAATCATGTAGCTCTAACCTAATCCAGTGCACAAGCCTTGTGATGTGTGTGCATCTCCTTGTGGATACTTCATAGAGATGGTTTTGCCAACGATCCGTTGCTTCTATTGGATCAGTCGTATAGACACTGTGCCAACTGATCTCTCCATCTGCGGTGGGGTTTATGTAATCCTCTTTCCTAGCAGTAACATTATATATGTTCTCTATCTCAGTACTTTTAATGTTATCCTAAATCAACTCTATAGATCTCTCCCATTCCGTGGAATCCAAAAGAGAAACCATGCCGAGTTCCTCTGATTTGAAGTACACGCATCTTTGCTCTAGGTTCACAATAACACTATTACAAAATTCCTAGTCAATTCCAAACAAATATGGGTAGGGATCTACATCCTCCAATATCTCAATTACCTCAAATTCCACTACTGTCTTTAGACCATCAATATTGGATTCCACATTGTTCAACCTTCCGAGAGGGAATACATTGTATTGGTTAGCTATCCTAAGTTTTATGGGAGACCATACCAGCTTTGGCTTACCCATCAAATCCTAGGTATTATTAGAAAGACTGTTCACATATGTTGTTAAGATTTCATATGCTAAGCTATATATCATTAGTGTTTAATCCGAATTCACAACAGTAGCATAAGTAGAATCACTGAAAGAAACACAATCACAAGATAGACACAATATTTATCCTGGGAAACCCTCAAGGGGAAGAAAACCCACAAAAAATTCCTCTATATAATATGTATAAAATAAAACCCCAAAAGAAGTATTCTCCTCCTTACTAATCTCTCTCCTCTCTACAAAGGTAGCATATGGAATGGCCTTCAAATCCTCAGCGAAAGGGCTGATCCCAGGTTAGGATTTTCCTATGAGAAACTAGCCATAAGAAGGCGTAACCCTTTGCCCGTTATGAGAAGGTGCGTTGCCCCTTATTAGAAGGTGTGTTGCCTATTATGATAAGGTACGTAGCCCAACATAGTAATGCTGCGTTGCCCGTTATGAGTTTATCTCTAGCTCCTCTCACATAGGTCAAGTGTTATTCAACCTAGATCACAGATTCGCTACTCCTTCTTCTTAGGACAAAGGAAAGATTTCCAAGCCCAAGTGAGTGAGTCTATGTTATAATGAGGAACCCATATCCTCTATTTATACAATTTAAGTCACTTGATATTTACCCAACAAGTCAGCCCCACTAAACTAACTTGTCTGACTTCACGTAGGAAGACTAAAAAAAATATTATATTATATTCATTGGGGTACTATTGACCCAAATTACAATGGAGGCTTTACCTCATGACTCTATGATTACCGATTACAATAGCAACATATCGACAGAGGAATAATAACATCTCCCTTGGGGTACACCAGTAAATACATTTAGAATATCCTTTGAAGTTACAATATTTCAACACTCCCCCTTAACGAGAAGGGTATTATACTGAAAACATCATCATCAACTATAGGAGTAATGAGAGAGAGCATATTTAACAGTATCGAGGTAATACATCTATACATCATAGGAAGTTTTCAACAATCATCAGTAACTGGAACAGTTACTCTTCAATGTCTTCATCTTCTACAACACACGATCACTTGATCCTTTTGTAGCAACACTTCGATCTTTCGATCCTTTGTAGAAGCACTTTCATCTTCTTGATCCTTTGCAGCAACACTTCAATCTTCTTGATTCTTTGAGCAGCACTTCCATCTTCTCGATCCTTTGCAACAACACTTTGATCTTCTCGATCCTTTTCAGTAGCACTTCGATATTCTTGATCCTTTGCAGCAACACTTCGATCTTGTCGGTCCTTTGCAACAACACTTCGATCTTCTTGATCCTTTGTAGCCACACTGCCTATAGTACACATGATCTCTTTACAGAATGATCAATCCCTATCAATTTAGGACATAGGTCTAAGGATGATGCAATCCTCCATCAACCTACTCCCCCTTAACAAGGAGGAGCCATAGGATCAACCAACTGAATCATCTACAACTGAATGTAGATCTCGTCCTCACGTGAATGCAGGACCTGTCGTCCATAAGGATTCATATTAGACCATCCTAAACCTATTAGGGCTCGGACCACTCCAAGAGAGTGTTATACTATGACATCTACATGTACATGTAGGAATACTCTCCATACAAGAGTATTGTCTGCAACAACAAATATCGATTGCACCTAGATGTAGTCGCTCATCGTAGGACATCCTTAGTGTGAAAGATAGGACCACTCAATGCGATTTTTATACTACGACATCCGTAAGGACTCATCATAGATAATCCTTAGCACTAAATATAGGACCACTCCCAAGCAAGTGTTATTCTATGGCATCTACATTTAAATGTAGGTACACTCTCCATGTGAGAGTAATGTCTGCAAGGAATATCTTGACCGCACCTAAATGTAGGCCCTGCCATCCATAAGGACTCATCGTATAACATCCTCAACTACAAATATAGGACCACTCCTAAGCGAGTGTTATTCTACGGTATCCACAAATTAATGTGGGTACTCTTCATGCAAGAGTAACGTCTACAGGGCCATCCTTACCTAGTAAGGACCACTCTCAGGAACAAAGTGTTATTTCCTGCAATACCATCCTCAAGAGTGGATACTATCATCCACAAGAGGATGTCGAACCTTGTCAGCATCTTCAGGCATACTTGGTGTCTTTCATACTTCAAGCTTCACTGTCATCTCGTCATCAATGATAGTCTTATCATCACTCCCCCATTCCAGAGAGGATCCATATCATCAATCTGCTCCCCCTTTGTTCAAGGAGGGTTCATATCTTTGACCTGTTCTTCCTTTTTGAGGAGATTCCATTTCTTCGACTTGTTCCTCCTTTTTGAAGAGAGTCCATATCTTCGTCATTTGTAGTATCATTATTGTTCCTCCTTGCCAGGAAATTCTTTCTGAACTACACCAAGATTGTCACATAAATATTCAAAATTTACACAAGATAGAGGCTTGGTCATCACATCAGCAACTTGCTCAATGATACTCACATACTGGAGCTTTATAGCTCCCTTTTGTATCATATCCCTTATATAGAAGTATTATATTTCTATGTGATTTGATTTATCATGGAACACATGATTCTCTGTCATCTTTATGCAACTATGGTTGTCACAAAGAATCATTGTGGTATCCAACTCCATGTCAAATAGTCGTGACATCAGTTTTCGAATCCATATCGCTTCATAACTAGCAGAGCAAGCTGATATGTACTCTGCTTCAGCTGTGATGAGAGAAACATTGGACTATTTCTTACTAAACCGTGAGATCATGGTGGATCCCAGACAATAACATTGACCTGAGGTGCTCTTCCTGTTTGCTGCACTTCCTACCCAATATGAATATGTATATCCATATAATCTGTAGTCATGATCTCTAAAATAGTATAGTCCAAAATCTATCATACCTTTTCGGTACCCCATCACATTCTTTGCAGCTATCAGGTGAACCTGTCTAGGTTTAACTAGAGACTGACTTAAGGTGTTCACATCAAAGCATATATCTAGCCTTGTATTTTTTAGATACATCAATGAACCAATAATCTGTTTGTACTCAGTCATGTCTACCAGTTTTGATGATTCATCAGATAACAACTTTAGGTTGGTGTCCATGGGTGTGGCCATGGATTTACAATCCAACATATCAAATCTTTTCAATATTTCTACTACATACTTTCCCTAGTTCAGAAAAATTCATTATGGGCTATGCCACACTTCTAGCCTGGGGAAATAATGATCAATCCAATATCTTTCATCTCAAATTCTTCATCTAGCTTCTTCTTGCAATCTATGATCTATTTCCCATTTCTTGTCAGAAATAGATCATCCACATACAATAATAGTATGACAGGTTCATCATCTATAACCTTCAGGAAAAGGTTAGGATAAACTTTACTTTTGGTAAATCCCAAGCTTGTCAAGAAGCTATATATTCTTCCATACCAAGCTCTAGGAGATTGCTTTAGTCCATACAGAGCCTTTTTCAACTTACATACATGAGTCACTCTGTATTTGACTTCAAATCCTTGTGGTTGTTCGATGTAAACCTCTTCCTCAATCATACCATTTAGGAAGGTTGTATTTACATCCATTTGGTGTAGATCCCACTTCATCATGGAAGCAAGTTCCATGATGGTTCTGATGGAAGTGTACCTTGCTACTGGAGAAAATGTTTCTTCATAATTAATCCCCTCTTTCTGAGAGAATCCTCTAGCCACAAATATTTCCTTGTACTTATCAATACTTCCATAAGCAACATGTTTAATCTTGTAGATCCATTTCGAAGATACCACACTCTTGTTTTCTGGTTTGGGCACTATATCCCAAACATAATTCTTCATTATTGACCGGTATTCTTCCTTCATTGCTTCCACCCACTCTTTCTTCCGTGCAACTTCCTTATAGCTAGTGGGTTCTTGATCTACAAGATCACCCATCAAATCTACATAACCAGAGTATGGATTTGATCTTTTGCTTGTTCTTGTGGAGCATTATGGAGCTCCATATATCTATGCTTCTTGTATTATTTCTCTTACCCAAGCAGGTTTTCTCTTTCGAGATATATCCATAGTAGGGGGTTCCTGATTTTCTCGCATATCATGATCTTTAGATTCTACTATTTTAGGAGAGGGTTCAACCTATACCTTTTTGGGAGGTACATCTTCTTCATGTACTTCTTCAAGCTGGCACCCTCTGGATTTCTTAAGACTTGTATCTTCATGAAATGTTACATCCCTACTAATCTCTATATGATGGAATCCTGAAGGCTTTGGAGACTTCACAGTATCCAACAAGTATTCCATTCTTTCCAGAAGGATCCAACTTGGTTCTCTTCTCTTTCAGAATATGCACATATACTGGACAACCAAATATATTGAGATGACTCACTTCAAGTTTCTTTTCTGTATATATTCAGGAGTCTTAAATCCAAGAGCACTGTGAGACAATCTATTTTGCACATACAAAACTGTTCTTGCTACTTTATCCCACAGGTGCATGGGGAGGTCTTGATCATGAATAATTGTTTTCACTACTTCCATAATGGTTCTATTCTTTCTTTCCACAACACCATTCTGTTGAGGATTGTAGGGAGTGGTTAGTTTCCTCTTTATTCTCTCCTCCTTGCATAATTCTTCAAATTATTTTGAAGTATATTCTCCACCATTATCTAATCCTAATGTCTTGATTCTTCTTTCCGAATGGTTTTCTAAAAAGGATTTGAATTCCTTGAATTTCATGAACACTTCACTCTTGTTATTTAAGAATTATATCCATGTATTTCATGAATAATCATCAATAAATGTGACATAATATTCATATCCACTTAAATATGTGGAGGACGTAGGACCACATACATCAAAATATTAATTCCAGTGTACCTTTAGTATTTGTTTCACTTTTCAGAAATGGATTCTTGATGTTCTTTCCTCTTGCACATCCTTTGCAAGTTCCCTCATGGCCAATCTTTAGATATGGTAACCCTATTACCACCTTTCTCACATAGGGAAGTGCTTTGTAGTTTATGTGAGTAAGCCTCCTATGCCATAGTTCACTTGAGCTAGTGGTCCCATGGACAAGGGCTGGATATGGATGTCCTTTGAGCTTGTACATTCCTCCTTCTTCTTCACCAATGAACACAAAATATTCAACTGCCTTTCCTTTGGACCACATAAGTACTTGTCCATCTATAAAAGAAACTCTATATCCTTTCTTATCTAGCACTAAGATGGAAATTAGGTTCTTTTTCAAACCTGGTACATATGGTACTTCCTTCATCTTCATGGGAGTTCTAGAGTCAAGCTTGTAGCTTGATTCACCAATACCTTCGATGGGATATTGATAGTCACCTCCGAATGATACTTTCTGAGGAGAGCTGTTTTATTCAAGTCTTGACAAAGTTTTCTTTTTCCCTGTCATGTGCTTTGAAGCACCACTATCAATAAGCCATGTATCTTCTCTAGGTGTTACAGACCCAGAGAGCACAACGAATAGTACATATTCTTCTACATCTTCTTCTTTTGTCAGTCTCTTTCGAGGTCTTTCTTCTTCTTCCTCATATTCAGCTAGATGAGCATGGTTTATTTTGTTGTTGTTCTTCTTTGATGATGATGGACACTCTCTGGAAAGGTGTCTTATCTTATGATAGTTATAGCATTGATACTTTGAGTAATATTTGTTTACTCTTTTCTTTTGAAACTTCTTCTTTGAAGGTTTATGATTACCCTTCTTGAAGTTTGATTGTTTTCTTCCTTTAGTATGGATGGCTAGAGCTTGATCATCTTCTCTGAGTAGAGCTTATCTGTTAGCTACTCTAGCTTCTTCTTGAATGCAATCTTCCCATACAGTGTCAAAATTCGTACTTTATTTTTTGGCACACAGAGTTTGTATGAATGAGTCCCAAGGTATAGTGAGACCATTGAGAGCAGTCATAACTAGTTCATCCTCATCAAGGGTGTCTCCAATAGCACTTCGTTGTTCCCTAAACTGGGAGACCCTTGTGAATTAATCTTGAATTGATTCTCCTTTTCTCATCTTGGTGCCCTTCAGTTGAGCTCTTGAACTCATCTTTCTATTGATGTTCCTTCCCTCATACTTTCTGGAAAGTGCATCATACATTTTCTTTGGTGTATTCTTATATGACACTTGAGGGATCGAGTGATCTTTGAAAGAATCAACAATGATCGTCATTTCCTTGATCAGGGCTTATTCATGCTTCTCCTTAAATTCAACTTATTTTGGTTCTGTAAATTCATCCTTGATGTACTTCTCAAGGTCATTCTCTTTAAGAATGAGACCAATCCTATACTTCCATGCTAGGAAGTTTTCTATGCCTTCCAATTTGTCCTCAAGCTTAGTGCTTGGGGCCATCCTATCTAAGAGGTCACTAAAAATTGAAATTTCTCAAAATGAAAATTTGAGCTTACTAGAAGATGCACTTGACTGAGGCAATTTGGTTGGTCCACTTGGTTTTTGGAGATCCCAAATCTTTACCCTTAAAATCTTACTTGCGAGCTTCCAATTTCTGCAGAATTCCTGGTTTTGGTTTTCTGCATTTTTTTGGTTCAGGGCCAAACTAAGGTTTGGATTTCCTGGAGATTCAACCACCCTAAAAATTTGATCATGGGATCAATAGATGTTCTCTAGGGAGGCACAAATTTCTATGCAAGCAAAATTTCCAAACTTTGTAGAAACCTTAATCTCTTTCTAAGGGAGAGGAGAGAGAGTATCACCTTGTGAAAGTTTTCCTATTCAGGATATCTCTGATACCATGTTAAGATTTCATATCCTAAGCTAGATATTATTAGTGTTTAATACAAATTCACAACAATAGCATATGAAGAATCACAGAAAGAAACACAATCACAAGATAGAAACAATATTTATCCCAAGAAATCCTCAAGGGGAATAAAATCCATCAAAACTTCCTCTGTATAAGATGTATAAGATAAAACCCCAAAACATGTATTCTCCTCCTTGCTGATATCTCTCTCCCTCCTATGTGCTACTCAAGTGAGTGAGTTTGTGTTATAATGAGGAACAAAACTCCTCTATTTATACACTTTAAGTCACTTGACTTTTACCCTGACAAGTCGGCCCCACTAAACTAACTGGGCCAACTTCACCTAGGAAGACTCAAAACAATATTATATTATATTCATTGGGGTACTATTGGCCCGAATTACAATGGTGGATTTAGCTCATGAATATATGATGACCAATTACAATAGTAACATCCCGACGGAGGAATAATAACATCTCCCTTGGGGTACATCAGTAAAATACATTTAGAATATCCTTTGAAGTTACAATATTTCAACATCTGCCCCCAAATCCAACATTATATGTTTCATCTCAAGACCTCCCAACTCCAAATACATTATGAACTCCTTTTCTATTCTTGTCCTGTTACTCACTCTTCACGCATTCCTTTCAAGAAGTGGCACAAAGATAGGTTGTTCGACTTCATTAGACATTAGTAACTTTTCAAGCATGTTTGTTACTTTATTCATAGCATGAGGATCATTCAATATATTCACACAAATTTGCAGAAATTTACTTACTGGGTCTTTCTAGTGACTTGTATGTCTTTCTAGGATGTTCTTCTTTGTGCTGTGCAGCCTCACGCAACGTGGTATGCCTCATTTCTTCATCCCGCATACTGTGCATATTTTTTTCCTCACATAGTTTTATTTTGTGATCTTCTTCTTTGCACAATTGACACAGTTTATATCTCTATGTAGCTTGTCTTGGTGTAGGTCTTCCTTCTGCTAGGCAGCTTCCTCGATCACTCTTTGCACCTTGCATAGGATATATAGTTGGTCCTTCGCTTCCATTAGAGTAAATTTTGGGTTTAAAATGGGCCTCATAAGAAAAAGAGCCAACAACAATTTCTTGATGATTTGGAATTCAAGAACCAGTAGAATTTCAAGGAAAAGCGTCAACCATAAAGGTTGACTTGGCATATTGGTCATAAAATAAATACTTTTCTTCTTCTTCGTATTTTAAACATATCTCCCTGTGGTTTTACTCAAATTTCAAGTTGGAGCACTCGTTGGATGGACAATTTAATTTCACATCCAATGAGCATCCACATTGCATACTTTTAATGGAACCCGCCCCGTGGAAAATGAGAAATACATAAAAAAAACATGTTACTTTTTATGTATTGCTTGTTTTTCATGGTATGGGGTCCATAAAAAAGTATGCAGTGTGAACTCGTTGGATGCAGAATTAAATTCGTCATACAATGAGCTCCCATTCAAAATTTGAGTAAAACCACATGGAGTTATGTTGAAAATATGAAGAAAAAAATAGTTATTTTTTCTCTTCCTCCAAAATTCATAAATACTATTTTATTATTTTAACTATTATTTTATTTTTTTCTTAGGAGACCCATTTTAGACCCCAAATTATCTCTAATGAAACTTAGGTGGGGGTTGTGCAACTTTCTTTATCTTCGACTCAACTAGTATATTGGTACTACACTCTCCAAATAGGTCTTCATTCATCTGAGTTCCTCCTCGAGTCATTATGTTTACTTGCACCATATCCTTTCCATTAGTCTCCTGCATTGGTTTAATGGTCACCATATTGCAACGACCTTTCTTGAACAAGTGTGAGCAATTCTCTGTCGCATGTTTTGCACTATGACTATATGTGCACAATGTGTAGTGATTATTACAAAATATTTCCAAATGACCTGGCTCCCCATAATTAAAGAAAATTAATTATATTCCACCACCACCATAGCCTCTTCCGTGGCCTTTGAACCCATCACATGCTGCTCTCTGCTGTCTTATGGAATCATGTTCTCTATTTTATTTTGTCCCTTAAACCCGATAGGTTATTTTCTTTATTATCCTTCATTAATTATAGATCCCAATAGTTATTAATGTCGTGTCTGATTGAATTATAAAACTTTCAAAATGGTGCATGTGTAGAACTCTGATACTTTTGCAACGTCAAGAAATTGGGAGGTGCATGGCCCCATGTACGACAGATTTCACACCACTCAAACTTAGGTACTATAGGAAAAGGAATAGGTGCACCGATACCCATATAACTCTTCAACGTTAAGAAATCATTCTTGTGGTGTCCATCTATCCTATAGAAGCTAAACCACAAATTTTCTCTGATTTTCTTACCAGTAGACAATTGCTACAATTTCACAATCAACACAATGAGCTGAATCTAAACATGTGCCATACCCAGCAATGATTAATCTTCTGGAGTCACTTCCAATCTGATTACGATTTCTAGGGTATCCGACTAAGTAACCACATTTTGATGTGTTAATGAAAATCTGATATGTGGTATCAAGCCCGCAATGAACCATTCCTGGATTTGCACATCCAATATTTGGAATCGCAGTTGGTCCAACAAAGTTTTGAATCGCTGGTCATAGTCCCATATGAACTCACCAACTCTCTGTTTGATCTCCTTGATCTTAGTAATGCACTAAGGGCCAGACTTTGGTTTCTGGAATTCCTTTAGAAAGTCCATTTTGATCATCACTAATGGTTTGGTACGACCTCTGGTGAAATTTTCCTTATACTTCATATAACAAGTCGAAAATCTGTTTCCAAATGTGGTCCCCAACTACGTGATCTTGGCAGCCTCATCTATGATGTTCTTCATAGACCATATTGCCTCACAGGTGAACCAATGTTGTTATGCACCATCTTTTCCTATCCCGTGGAAGGAAGGAAAACTCAGGGTGTAATCTGATGTGGTCACCATACTTCTTGGTGTAGGTGAATTTCTCGTTGTATTTGAAATTGGTGGATTACTGCTACTTCTTGGACTTTGTGTAACTAGAATACTCTCTTGGGTAGGACTATATTCTATTCCTCTAACTTTTGTTTTAGGACCTGCTTCTCGTGCAAGCTCAAATGTTAAGGGTGGGTGCACAAAGTTGAGAGACCTTTTAGATGCAATGGTAGAGATAATTCAATCGCTCAAGATCCAAAAACTAGAAATCATCCCAAGCAATCCTGACCCTACCAAGCCTAGTCCCAAGGTTACCAACATGCTTTCCAATTAGGATAGTTAGACACAACGCGCACACGTTGTTGTGAACAAAAACACGCTCACATTATAGTTAGCAAAATCACACGCACGTTATATAAAACCTGTTTTATGGTTAAAACAGGTCGAGCTCATCATTTTCTCCACAACGACGTGCTAAAATGAGTTTATGCAGAGAAAAACGAGCTAGGGAGAATGCATTTTGGGTGAGAAAAAGGCTGTCAAAGTCCACCTTGGGGATCAACCTCTTCCTTGTGAGGTATTTTTTTCAAATCCTCTCATGCTAATTTCCCTATATTCAATATTTTTATGCCCTAATATGAATTTAAACCAATTTTTTTTAATTTATATTCCCGTAAAGGAATTTACATGCCCAATGGAAACCAAAACCCCAATTTAATCATAAAAACCAAATAATTTTGACTATTTGCATTTGTATATTCACAAGCATCCTTGTGAATCCATACCAAAATTCACTTACCTAATGGAAACCAAAACCCCAATTTACTCATAAAAAACAAATCAATTTCACTATTTGCATATGCATATTCAAAAGCATCCTTGTGAATCCATACCAAAATTCACAAATATGCAAAGTTTTTCAAGTATATTGCAATTTTTCATAAGTACTTTACATGCCCAATGTAAACCAAAACCCCAATTTACTCATAAAAAACAAATCAATTTCACTATTTGCATATGTATATGCACAATCATCCTTGTGAATCCAAACCAAAATTAACAAATATGCAAAGTTTGTCAAGTATATTGCAAGGTTGCATACAACTAAAAAAAATTTCAAGTAGAATTCATATCTTCCCTAAAATACCTAAACAAACATGGTAAATCCCTTACCTCTATTGGAAATATGGAAGTTGGTCGTCCAAGAACATTAATAAACAACTTATAGTTTTGATGAAACTTCCTAATCCAAGTGTTAAAATAAGGTATAGAAGCATACCATGATTAGCAAATATTTCCTTTTGAGTGAAGGGTACTTTTTGGTTAAGGTCAAGACAATAGATTTCAACAATAGTCTCTACGAACATAAAGATACATAGGGAGGTTGATGTGTTTGATTACATGCCAATCACATACTATCATACATCATAGAATCCAGTGGAAACCTTGCAACCATAAAAGCCACTATACACAATTATGCAAAGTCTCTCATGGGTATATAGAAAGTGTGCATACAACTAAAATAACATCAAGTGGAATCCATACATGTCCCAAATTACATATAAAAAAAGATCTACTAAATGGACTTTGGAGTCCAAAAAAAATCACGCTACAACAAATAATTACATATCTAACAACATCCTTGCCTATATTGGGATTTCATTCATGATTAACATCTTCTTCCACCTCTTCTAGGCTCTAGCCCTTCCCTCTACCCCCAATATGGGAGTTGGTCCTATAAGGGCATTAGTCAACACATCACAATTTCAATGAAACTTCATAATCCAAGCCTTAAAATAAGCTAGAGGAGATTCCCAATCAACTTATGCACATAGGACATTTTATGTACACATGCATATGGAAATTGGAATTAATACTTGAATTTACGACATAAATTTAAGATGAAAAAATGTTAAATGTTTATTCTTTACTGTAAAATTCAAGATCAATTTTAAAATTTAAATTATAAATTTAGTTTATGTTGTTATTTGTCATACATTAGTTTTACACTTTTCATTGCTTAGAGATGTCATTATACCATGTGTTTGTTTTTCTAATGATATTTTATTTGTATTTATGATTGCAATGGCTACTATGGACCACAATGCAGAAATATTGAGAGTTATTGGTCATCTGAGCCTGAGATTGGTTCTACCTAGAGTGGTGGAGATGAACTCCGTCGCTCCTTGTCAGCATCATTGTTGACCATAGTTGATACGATCACTATATAAACACTATATCACTATATCGAATGATGATTTGTATAGACCAAAAGACGAGAATATGCCGATGGTTTGAGCTATAACGAGATCAAGAAGCTAAGAATAACAAAAGAGCACATATATACATTATTTAGAGTGGTTGGGACGGATGACATTTCGGAGAGCAGCAGGCCACATATTTCGATTGAGTGGTGCATATGTCAACCCATTAGAGACCATTGGATGGATAGGTTGTACATGGTTTTCGATATTCCCCTGCACAACAACAGGGAAGTACCGCTGTAATCCCTTCGAAAAATGTATGCAGAGTTTGTGATGGGAAAAAATGTCAACTATTTTGACATGTTGGGGTTCTAAGGCGCTTGTAGAGGGATGCCCCAAAACTGACCCAATGCTAGGAATAAATATTCCAATCGAAAGATACCTCCACCCTGTGCCCAGCTACCGAGGCCAAACATCCCTCTTGCACATGATATGGTTAGCCAGACACATGAGGAATTTCTCATGCTAGCTGAGATGATTTCCCTACACACCACAACTATTTACCAGGCAAAGCCCTCTTCCTCTAGTGGGGTACAACCACCAGCTCCCAGTGGTAGAGGACCATCTATTGGTCAGGATAGACTGGCATCCCATATGCCCCAGAGCGGTCCACACATTGGCACAATATGTGGTCAATCTTGTTATGATAGTGGACCAACACATTGTGCCTCTATGATGGCTGGTGGTTAGGTAAGGGCATTGTTAAAACTTCATAGTTGTTCAATTTTTAAATTTTCCATATTGTACACATATTAAAAGATTCTTAATATATGCAATTTTTATTCTTGTAGGACCTTGATGCCTTTAAGGGGGGTGGTAGTGCAGCTGGTGTGGTTGTATCCAAGGCTCAAACAACCAACACTGAGGTAATATTTCAACATGTGTCATTTTGTTAATACATCATTTTGTTAATGCATGTGTTAGTCTTGATTAATTTGTTAAATGGTCTAATATTTACAATTTTTGAAGTTGTAGGAACCCCATTTTGAACCGGATTCTAGAGACATTGATCTCAGCGAATTACCCCTAGGTGGATTTTATGATTAGCTCAAGAATGTAAGCACATGGTTAATGACTGAGTCTTGTTCAAATTATTTAAATTTATTACTGTACACTCCTTTCTAGATTGCTAATATATATATTTTTTAAACTTACAGATGCTATCTGGATCTATAGAGGGGAAAGAAATTGCTGGCAGTGGTCCCTCCCATGGGGGAGATATGTCCTAGGCAGACGTAAGTATATTACAACATGTTAGTTTTTAAATACATATTATTCCATCCATTCAAGTCCATATCTAACTATGGTAACACTTTATGATTGCAGACATCATCGCATATCCATGAACCACCTCTTTGGTTTGCATCTCCCCGTATTCTAAACAAATATAAGAGTGTTGTCTACACGAGACGACCCTCTTCCTTAAAAGAGTGGGTGTCCATGACAATGAACCTACTCATTCCATGATAATGTACACACTTCCAATGGCAGTTGCTGGTTAGCATTGAAATCACTTCACAACTAGTTTTTTCTTAATGTTATTTTCACATGTTTACAACATCAGGATGTAGAGTCATCTATTCCAGACCTTAGCGGGGTTGTTGATGCTGCAGTCAATGCTGCATCTACAATAGGGATAAGTCACATAGAGGTACATCTACTTGAATATTTGTAATTGTACAGTTCATTTGTATTGTATATGGACATGCATGATGTCTAACTATTTTGTCATTTGGTGAATGTAGCCACACCCTGGTCCATTAGTGCATGTGAGCAAGGTTGATGTTTAACCTATGGCTCCTCTTTCTACTGTAGAAACCCAATATCATTCCTAGGAACAATTTTTTTCGGTGAGATGTTCATTATTTACATAATTGGTTCATACTTTTTCACTCATGTACATGTTGATAATTGTTGAGATAATTGACATAGTTTTTTATTCGCATAGAAGCGTTGTAGAGAGACTCTCTACAAGGAGGAGGACACCAGATGCATCTATACCCTGGATGGATGCAGGGAGTGTTTGTTTTATGTACAATTGAGTCATATTGTAAAATTTCAAACTTTGTTATTGATGGACAGTAATATTTCAGTTACTTGATCAAGAAATACTATCATTGATTTGCAGTCTCCAGAGATGCACAATGGTCGTGGACATAGGCAACAAGCATCATAGTCGGGAAAAAACAAGAGAAAGTTAGAGTTTTTATGTGTTAGTACGGGAAAAATATGTATTTTTCTGTACAAGAGGAAGTTAGAGTATAGGGGCACGTTCTAGGTCAAATGTACTTTTGTTTGCATGTACATCAATGATGTTTTTGATACATGTACATTGACAGGCCATATAAGGGCCTTCTATTTTTGTATTATAACTTTCATGATATAAAAAATATTTCATATCAAGGCTCTTGATATCTTCATGGTTCAATATTTTAAGTGTGATCATACGTGTGTGGCCAAGAATGTTTTTATGTGTAATGTTCCCAATTTTTGATAGATTTTATGATTGCATGGAGATATCAGTTATAAATTTGAGAACAATGCACAATTACAATATTACATAATGAAAACAATGTACATTTAAATTGTTTTTACCACGATCCAATTGCATATAAAATGATAAATTAACAATGTTAAATTGTATCCACAAAGATGCAACATATCTAACACACATAAGCACCTAGCACAACTAAACAACCGACCCAACTAAGTTGAATACAAAAGAATCTTACCCACATAACAACCTAACAAACATTTAAAGGATGCACGAAGTTGACACACCTAAGTGATGCACCTGTGTGGTCTACATAAATGAAATTGGTGTTTGGCATGATGTCTTTCATCTAACAAATATATAGGATACACATCAAACCTAAAAGTATCCAAGTATAAGGTTGATTCAAAATAATGGTTATGATTATAACATGCACATTACGTATATCATGCACATTATTTTATCATTTTGTTAATGTACATGGAATTTGATGAATCACCTTGAGGAACAACTTTGGAAGAGATGAAAATTATGTGTGATTTTATTATAGTTTAAATTGATTGGAGAACTATTATGAATCTTGTTTTATAAATTTATGTATATGGCGTAATATTCGAAACATTCATAGTGTGAAGATATATATTTTGTAATAATGGCATAATAGGTTGGCCACTTGTTTCTAAACATAAACATGTTCCATTACATGGTTAATGACGTAATGGCATTGTCTCCTAAAAGGTTTATTATGGTGATAGGGAGAGTTTAGATAGGGAATTATCCAAGTAAGAGTTTTTCACTACATTGTCTTATATGAAGAATGATACATATCTAGGTATATGTGAAAGGATTATATCCTTTTGAGTTTTACAGACCATAGATGTTGGATACTATTCATGATGAGATGGTTTACAACTACTTTCAACTTGGCACTCTTCCTTTGGTTAAAGTGGAAAATGCTAGGTTTATGTGAAACTTGAGTTTTTAGACACACTTTTCTCTTCCTTAGGGTCCATGTTCAATGCTCACAAAACCAACTTTTGATTAGTATGTTTGAATGTCTCTCTAGAATGAACCCCTATTTCTTGGAATTATATCAAGTCTGTTGTCGTTGCATGATGTTTAGGGATTCCCTTTGGAGTTGGGTTGTTGTCAATCACAATGTGGGATTGATGTTTTGAGAGGTCACCACCTATGTTTCGTATCTATTACAATAAGGACCTTACATTTGGAGGGGATTTCATATTCTTCAAACATATCATCTTTCTTATCCATCCTATCAGTTTCCTTTTAAGTTTACTATTAAGTCTGTTCACGAGGTATTTTGTTACCTCGTACTTCCTTCTTTCCATAACTAAATCATGTGCATAACTGATTACCTAGTTTCTTGTCCATGGAACTAGAGTAGAAGGCCACCCCTAGCACTATACCGATGTCCTGAATCCAATGGAGTAGACGGTTTGTTGATCCGAGCCACGATAATCATTCTATGGAACGTTGAAGCCCACCTCCTACAAGATTTCATGGACACCTGTTGAATCCCTACCCGAGGCATAGAATGGAAACCATGCATAAAAATGGGGTTTCAATTTGTCATGCAAGCATTTTTAGGGAGGTTCAATGTGGGAATACTAGCCACACATTCATAGTCGAGGAATTTGCAAAGTTGACCCCTATCTGCAAAAATTTCACATTCCCTTACTGAGCAAAACCCTAGTTTCCAAAATTGACCTAAAAAAGGATCCCTTATCCATGGAACCAGAGTATAGGGACACCACTAGAACTATCTTGGTGCCCTAAATACAATGGAATCGACGGTTCATCGATCCAAGATAATGTCATCATTCTATGGCATGTTGAAGCCCGCCTCCTACAGGATTTTAGGGACACCTATTGAATCCCTACATGGGGAATATAATGGAAATTGTGCATCAAAATGTGGTTTCAGTGGGTCATGCAATTTTTTTTAGGGAGTTTCCACATGGGAATTCTAGCCACATGTTCACAGTCGAGGAATTTGCAAAGTTGACCCCTATGTGCAAAAAAATCACATTCCCTCATTAAGCAAAACCATAGTTTCAAAAATTGACCTAAAACATGATCCCTTGTGTATGGACCCATAGTACAAGGACATCCCTAGCAGTATCCTGATGTCCTGAATCCAACAGAGTCAAATTTTCATTGATCTAAGCCTCAATCATCATTCTATGGCACATTGAATCCCACCTCCTACAGGATTATATGGACACCTATTGAATCCCTACCTGGGGCATAGAATGTAAATTGTGCATCAAAATGGGTTTTGGTGGGTCATGCAAGCATGTTTAGGGAGGTTCCATGTGGGAACACTAGCCACATGTTCATGGTCGAGGATTTTGCAAAATTGGCCCCTATGTGCAAAAATTTCACATTCCCTTACTAAGAAAAATTCTAGTTTCCAAAATTGATCTAAAACACAATCCCTTGTCCATGGATAAAGAGTAGAGGGCCACCCATAGAACTATCCTGATGTCATGAACCCAACAGAGTTGATGGTTCATTGATCTGAGACATGGTCATCATTCTATGGCACGTTGAAGCCCACCTCCTACAAAATTTCAGGGACACTTGTTGAATCCCTACTTGGGGTATAGAATGGAAACCGTGCATAAAAATGGGGTTCTGGGGGGTCATGCAAGCATTTTTAGGGAGTTTCCATGTGGGAACTCTAGCCACACATTCACGTTCGAGGAATTTTCAAAGTTGACCCCTATGTGCAAAAATTTCACATTCCCTTATTGAGCAAAACCCTAGTTTCCAAAATTGACTTAAACTAGGATCCCTTGTCCATGGACCTAGAGTAGAGGGCCACCCCTAGCAATATCTTGATGTATTGAATCCAACAGATTCAACGGTTCATCGATCCGATCCACGACCATCATTCTATGGCACGTTGAATCCCACCTCCTACAGAGTTCCAGGGACACTTGTCGATTCCCTACCCAGGGCATATAATGGAAAGCATGCATCAAAACGAGGTTTCGGTGGGTCATGAAAGAATTTGTAGGGAGGTTCCATGTGGGAACTCTAGCCACACATTCCTGGTCGAGGAATTTTCAAAGTTGACCCCTATGTGCAAAAATTTCACATTCCCTTACTATGCAAAACCCTAGTTTCCAAAATTGACCTAAAATAGGATCCCTTGTCCATGGAACTGGAGTAGAGGGCCACCCATAGCAATATCATGATGTCCTTAATCGAACGGAGTTGATGGTTGGTCGATCCAAGCCACAATCATCATTCTATGACACGTTGAAACCCACCTCCTATAGGATTTTAGGGACACTTGTTGAATCCCTACATGGGGCATAGAATGGAAACCTCACATAAAAACGAGGTTTTTGTGGGTCATGAAAGCATGTTTAGGGAGGTTCCACGTGGGAACTCTAGACACACATTCACGGTTGAGGAATTTTCAAAGTTGACCCCTATGTGCAAAAATTTCACATTTCCTTATTGAGCAAAACCCTAGTTTCCAAAATTGACCTAAAACATGATCCATTGTCCATGGACCTAGAGTTGAGGGCCACCCCTAGCACCATCCCAATGTCTTGAATCCAATGGTTGACTGTTCATCGATCCGAGCCATGATCATCATTCTATGGCATGTTGAATCCCACCTCCTATAGGATTTCGGGGACACTTATTGAATCCCTACCCAAGGCATAGAATGGAAACCGTGCATCCAAATGGGGTTTCAGTGGGTCATGAAAGCATGTTTAGGGAGGTTCCATATGGGAACACTAGCTACATGTTCACGGTCGAGAAATTTTCAAAGTTGACCCCTATGTGCAAAAGGTTTCACATTCCCTTAGTGAGCAAAACCCTAGTTTCCAAAATTGACCTAAAATAGGATCCCTTGTCCATGGACCCAGAGTAGAGGGCCACCCCTAGCACTGTCTCGATGTCTTGAATCCAACAGAGTCGATGGTTTTTCGATCTGAGTCACGATCATCATTCTATTGCACGTTGAAGCCCACTTCCTATAAGATTTCAGGGACACCTATTGAATCCCTACCTTGGGCATAGAATTCCTACCTCTAGGATACAAACTAGGGTTTCTATGGTTTAGAATTCAAAATAGGGTTTACAGTGAAAACTAGGGTTACTAGGATTGGCTATAGGGTTTGTAAGCTAGGGTTGGCTATGGTTATTAGGCTAGGATTGCCTTTCATCTCAATTGATACAAGATATTCGTCAATGGTGACATCGGATAAATGGTACTATTGATCTATAGATGATAGTCAGTGGCTACAAACTATGTTTTCTAGGATTTTTAACAAAAACTAGGATTTCTAGGGTTTAGAATTCAAACTAGGGTCTACGGTACAAACTAGGGTTACTAGGATTGGACCTTGGTGTAGTATATCATGTAATGGATGCTATCGATGTAGTATGCTCTTGATGTAGTATGTAGTATGTCATTAATGGATGCTCTTTATGTGGTATGTCATGTTGATCCTTCTCTTTTGCTTCATTTTACAATGTTAAAAATTACTCTACATCATAGTCTACAATTAGTATGGTTCACTAACACAAGGGGCTACAGTACCTCACCTTCAGTGGATCACAAAGTTGACACAAACTATTCTCTAGGCTACAAACTAGGGTTTCTATGGTTTAGAATTCAAACTAGGGTTTACGGTGCAAATTAGGGTTACTAAGATTGGCCAGGGTTATTAAGCATGTGAAGCTTTTAATACCTTATTTTAACACTTGCATTAGGAAGTTCCATGAAAACTTGGGGTGTTGACTAATGTCCTTATAGGACTAACTTTGAGATTCAAGGCATATGCAATAGACACATCCTAGATAGAGTGCTAGATAATGGTCTAGGGATATATGGCATGAGTCATGCAAGTATGAATATAATAAAAAAAATCCATGATGAATCTTGTGAAATTTATCAAGTTGTAGAAGTCTATACAATTTATCAATCTATAAAGCGGTCAATCTATCAAGCTGTAAATAATCAATGAGACCATGAAACCAAAATACCTGACTACCGCATACATGACTACCTACCTATGGTTATTCGACTAGACCATCGCGATCACCTCTAATAGAAACAGTATCCTTCAGCCTCTCGTGCTTGGAGTAAGCCAACAAGTATCGTGACTTTGATGAGTTCTTTCTTGGCATTGTTTGCAGCTGGAGCTTTGTGCCAATAACTAAGTTTGTATAATGGTATACAATTTGACTTGGTCTATAATATTCAAATACATAAGCATTTTTTCTTTTGTGCATCAGAAACCTGTTTCAAATACTCTCCTTTGATAAACATCGACCCAACTAGAAAATAATTTCCCTCAGAGTCGCCTAATGAGACAATGAGGGTCAGCTTCCCATCCAAGCAATATGCCAACCAGTATTCAATGTGCCATTCATTGCCTCTCAGGGAAACCACTGCGTGTATGTGCCCTGCATAAAATAAAGTGTAGACCTAGGAGTTAGCTAGCTAAACACAACTAATCGTCAAAAATTTCAAAGTTATCAACATAATAGTCAAACCTGGTTGTATGAGATCTGATATGTGGTCATAGTCAGGTGAAATACTTAACTGGTAGTCTAGCCCTCCTCCAAATGGGATAATTCTATAATTATTTGTCGACCAATGGGGAGTGATACACTATCCCAATTCTCAACCCAATATGTGGATTCACAGTTGTCCCATTCACCACTATTACATGGATAATAGAAACAAGAGAGTTTCCTTGTCCACATTTCAACTATAGCATTGTCTGACGTTCTAACTGAATGGAATGCACAAGTTCCATGGATGATATTGCACTCATATAGGTGTGATCAATCTACATCGACTAGCTCCAAAAAATGTTTATGTACATGTGATTTTTAAGATGATTGGTATTCTCAGCCTTCTGGCTCCCTACCCCATCACTGAAGAACACCATGCAACAATGGTATTTACATATTGGATGAGCAAAAAAGTTGTGGATTTCATTTCTTGCCTACGTAATGCAGTCTTGATGCATGCACCTGCTTCATCATGTTCGGTCTCAAAATAGTTCAAAAAATGTGGCACGTTGTGCCTCTTATCATGAATAATACACAGCCATTGGAAGACACAGGCATTTTTGAATTGCCCCACACAATCATCAGACCAAATCTAATGTTGTTCCATCTGTATATTGTTATCCTTCAGGTGATTGTAGAGCAAATGAAAGCTGTTTTGTACAAAATCCAAGTCACGACACCTGTCATCACTTATGTAAAAGTGATACTCCTTCAATTTAACCCTTTTCTCTTCAGTACTATCTGCCCCATGTTTATGGGTGATATGGACCATTACTCTGACCTGGTTTGAGTGATAATATTGACTTCGAATCCCGTTCTGCAGTTGAAGAGTGTAGTTGTCCACAAAATCGACCACTGATAATATAGTTCCAATAGTAAATGTATCCCTAGACGTTCTAAACTTCTCATCTTGCCAACGGGCCACATGTACATGTTGTACATACTATTGTGTCTTTTCAAATAATTCCTCCATGAAGTTGTGAACCAGTACCTGTTAGATAAACAATAAATATGTACAGATCAATATGTTGTTACATATATGAAGTAGCAATACATGAAGATAAAAATACTATTTAGGAACTCGTTACTAACCTGAGAGGTGACCAATTATATTTTTTTTCTTTCATTCCCTCCACCGATATCATACATGACATATTTGAATGACTACAAGTTCACTTAATGTCTCCCAAGTTCATTCTCATTGGTCACATGTATGCATTTGTCCAAAAATGTCATTCCACCACACCTTGGGCATGTCCCATCTATGCAAGTCCTTTGATAAAATGTGCAACCTTCTGTCCTTCTACACAAAATGATATGAATAAAGTCTCTAGATGATGTCGATGGAAATGTAGTTGAGCATTCCTGCATAAGAGTGTTATGCAATACACACAATATATGTATATATGTGTCATAATAATAATCATACTCAATGTGATAACAACAACAACATGTGTTACGAGTTGTGTTTATTTTAACATACCATGGTTTTCATTTCTCGAAGGATATTTGCCCCAAGTTAAGTTCATTATGTTCATGCCTAAATCTCTCATATAATTATATTTGTGTCATGTCAAGAAAATGTTTAATGTGGGGCTCACGATCCCTTGAACCCCTTCTCAATTTTAGTACATATTTTTGGTTGGATGAAGGTCTACTATTGTCATGCCCAAAATCCTGCACTAGTCCCTTCACCACATCAATGAGCTTCATATCGGAGTGTGGAAACCTTCCAAAAATCCCGAGACATCTGTTTGAAAAGAGTCAAGTTGTTCTCATCTAGAATAATACCTATAGACTATTTTGATATCCAAGCCTACAATCTTGGATGTATACTTAAGAAGTTGAAGGGCCCTTGTGCTTTTGTTCACGATTGATTGTGACATCACATGATGAGCTGCATTGCGATCCTCTGAATGAGATTTCTTTTCAATAGTACTAAGTGCATCTACTAAAATTTTGACAACATCAGAACTTGGTTCATGATTGTTTATCATCTTTATCCTTAAGTTTCTCCTAACAACAGTCATAGAACTAGATTTTAATAACGATATAAATAATCTCCATTTATCTCCATCACATTTAGAATCAAAATAGTTGACAAGTATCTCTTGAGATTGATATGCAATATTGCGTTTAGACATCATACCTTCAAGAGAACCAATGAGATTTTCATCGATTTGTATATGTTTTGGAGTTCTTTGCCATGAAGTTGCCAATGGAGGTAGGGAGGTTGAAATTGCACCATGTACCATATCACCCGGTTGGTCTGGAATTTGAACATGAGCTTCATGTCCTTCTATCTCTTGCTGTTGGTCGGACGGTGGCAATTGGAAATCCTCCTAGGTGGTTTGAAAAACATTGTCTTCTTCGAGCATACGGTCATCATTCAATGACTCCCTAAATTCATCACTTGTATACCCATATCTAAGTAAATCTGCAAAGGTTTCAGGTGGCCTTGATGTGCACCTACATTTTACTCCTTGATCAGTGCCATGCAGTGCTCGTTCTTTATCTACTATGGAGACTAAAGGCCCCTCTAGCGAATGTTTTTTTCTTTCTTGTTTTGGATTGGTAGGAAGAAATGTGTCATTCTCTACAATTGGAATTGGTTGAGTGTCCATAGAGTGTCTTCGATTGGCCATGTCATTTATTTTCCTTTCTCTAATTTATTCAAGGATTTCATTAGGTATCTTCTTCCTTGCCGATTTTCTTGGTCGATTGCGTGAAATTCCCATCACCACAATGATCAATGATACATGGTGCTCCTCAATGTGAGATTACCCAAGCTTGGTTTCTTTCTTGAACAATCAAGTGTCTAGATACTCCACCACAATGACCAATGAAATATTTTCTTTTCTAGCTCCTCAAATGAAAGAAAAAAAGAAGGTGGAGATGGTCAATGGAGCTCTTCAATGGGAGACTCCCCAAGCTTGGTTTCTTTCTTGCTCAATTGTGTCTAGATACTCAAATTAATGGGAAGATTGGGAGGAATGTTGCCTTTGATAGCTCCTCAAATGCAAGAAAAAAAAAGGTGGAGATGGTCAATGGTGCTCTTCAATGGGAGACTCCCCAAGCTTGGTATCTTTCTTTCTCAATTGTGTCTAGATACTCCACCACAATGACCAAGTTAATGTTGCCTTTGCTAGCTCCTCAATTGCAAGAAAAATAATGGTGGAGATTCTCTATGATGCTCCTCAATGGGATATTGCCCAAGCTTGGTTTCTTTCTTGCTCAATTAATTATTTCTTTCCTATTACTTAATGTATACCATGCTCCAAGAAAACATTAGACACTTGTGATGGAGATGCTTGATGTCAAAAACAAAATATTGTGTGATAATATGGTGAAGAAGAGAATGAATGCACTGTCCGCAATCTGAAATTGTGAGCTGATTGTGAAATCTGATAGAGTGTTTCTCGGGCAGGGATCGTTGTTGTTTATACTAAGAAATAACGCACACACACTATTATTAACAAAAACACAAGGACATTTTTACCACAAATAACGCATACACGTTATTCTCGAATAGATTTTAGGAGCATTTAAGAAGGTAGTTCCATGACTAAGGAATCATTCAATGTTTAGGGGGAATTAACAAGCACTCCCTAAGTCTTAGCGCCTTAACACCCCCCCTCTCTTCAACCTAACTATATTGTTTTAAAACTCAAGGGATGTGTGTGTGTATGAGAGAGAGGGAGAGGAGGGGGAGTTGGGGTTAGGTGTAGTTGGATGAGAAGAGGGGGAAGACAGAGAGAGAGATATAGATATAGAGTGGAGGGGAGGGGGGTGTTGGGGAATAGATAGGG
>LPNX011064505.1:0-52541 GCA_001517045.1 Pseudotsuga menziesii
CATTCCTTAATCAATTCATTTAATAATTTAAAATTTACCAACCGAGACACTACAATACTTTCACTGAGACTACACTAGCAACCCTCTTTTGC
This sequence comes from Pseudotsuga menziesii, assembly GCA_001517045.1. Classification (NCBI taxonomy): domain Eukaryota; kingdom Viridiplantae; phylum Streptophyta; class Pinopsida; order Pinales; family Pinaceae; genus Pseudotsuga; species Pseudotsuga menziesii. The sequence continues at coordinate 93 of LPNX011064505.1, forward strand.
AAGCACATTTTTCACTTTGGCACTGGTCTTTTCTATTCCTTTTTTGCATAAGTTATTCATGCAATGTGTCATTGAATTTTGTGTATCCAATTTGAGCTAAGGTGTTGCTAAGGTTAAGTTTTGTTTGCAGTAATTGGTAATTTCTTAAATTCATTCATTCCATAATAAAACTCCTAGAATTAACTACTTCTCTTGTAGAGTAAAAGCCTTAGATTTTACTTTTCATTAGGGTCCACCCCCCTTGGCTTCGCTAGGAGTTGGCCTAGACGGAGGAGCTGAGTATCAGGTGACAGCACTTGGCTCAAGCTTGCCCCCAAGGTCGCACCCAGTGGCTTGAAGATTTTTGCCACGTTACCCGAGGTGTGAATTAGGCGGCAACACGTTGAAAGGTGTGGAGCGAGGCCAAGGTGGAGCGATGGTGCGTGGGCGGAAGGCAGTTGGCCGGGAGATGGGATGGAAGGCTAAGGGGTTGGATGGAGCAGACAGGGAGCGCAGTCATGGGCACAACGAAGGCCGCTACGCATGAGGAGAATGGGGAAGTAGGAGGGAGCCTGGGAACTAGGATGAGTAGTGGAGGCTGAGGGTGGTGGACGGATCGTGAAGAGGGAGGGGTCGCAGAAAGACACCTGCAAGAGGGGGCGGGAGTTGGATGTAGATGCGCAAGAGCAAAGGGAAAAGTGGAGCAGGGGCGTGGGGATTAGGGTTCGAGTGGAGGCCAATAAGGTAGTGCGTGCACTATTAATACGTAGACTCTGAATCTGTAATGGTCATGGGCTTTTTTTTTTTATTGGGTCAAGGACCAACTTCTAGATAAACTCTGACAACTATGGCTAAAAACCAGATTCAGAGAAGCTCCAAGATGGATGGCCAAAGCCCCGATCAGGCAACGAGGATCTAATACCACTGAAATAGAGAAACTCTATTTTTACGGGAAAACCCAATGTAAATAAAATAAATAATCCATGTATGGATAATAAAATATATTTTGATAAGATAAGTGATAATATTACATTTACAAAGATGGGTCTTATATAATCCCACCGTGCCTTTACTAAGAGGCACGTCTCTTTATTTAATTAATTAATTAATCATATATATATATTATGTTATATATATTTTTGTTTTTATAACATTAAATAGAGAAACTTTGTTTTTACGGGAAAACCTAATGTAAATAAAATAAATAATCCATGTATGGATAATAAATTATATTTTGATAAGATAAGTGATGATATTACAATTTCAAAGATGGGACTTCTATTAGCCCATCGTGCCTTTACTAAGAGGCATGTCTCTTGATTTAATTAATTAATTAATCATTAGTATTAATATTAATGATATTATTTATATAAATATATTATGTTATATTTTTATTTGTTTATATAACATTGGGGTCTAAACAGAGGAGTTAGGAATCGAGGAGAATTTGGGTTCTAAACTCATAGTTGCACTCAATAACACACCAAATAGTTGGGAGACTTATCTGTGGTGAGGTGTGTTTCAGGGGGCAACATGGACCATTTTACTTTGATGAGCCACAATCAGATCCTTTTTTAGCAGCAAATACAGAGTATTTCCTAGCTATGCCTGAGATTTCCTAGTCCATTGAGATGATCTTGGTGGTCTTATAGTCCATTTGAGTAGAGCAACAAATATGGTACACAGTTGATAGAGTGGCACTTCAGGTAGAGACATGGTGTTTGAGCAGGTATATAGATGGTATCTAGATTTATGTTGTCTCTATTGGTTATTTTAGTAGTTATGACTTGGTATTGATTAGCTTACGGTGGTTCTAATTTGTTTGATTGACTTATATTTTGAGTAGCCATGCCATCTTTTATGTAAGGCCTTTATTTATGCTTGTCTTGAACAAACTTAGGTTGTCTTGTTGTGTTGGGATCACCTACCACTTTCTCCACCCATCCATATTTTCCATTTCGCACTTACCCTGACTTGAACTTTGACTTGTGAGATTGAAGACACCTTATTTTCCCACTTATTTTATGATGACAAACCCCATGTTTTGTGTCTCGGCTCTTAGTTGTGCAACAAAACTTGCTGAACCCTTTATCCCTTTGGGCCAGGAGAACCCGCTAGTGTTGGTTCCTGAGCTTAGGCGAGTTGGGTTTTGATGCCTTGACCTCTCTCTGGTCGGTTGCCCCCGATATTTGGTCTTGATTGTGGATATCCCCCCCTATTTTCCCGAAGAGTTGTCAGCTAAAACTTGTAGCATCTTGTCTACCATCATTACATGCATTATGTTATATATTGCTTTATCTTATGAAATGCAAGCCCATGAATAAATTTGCAAACCGTCTTTAAAAAAACTTAAAAGGGCTATGAATTGAAATGTTAAAGGCCTAAAAAACAGTGGATAGATAAATGCTAAATCTAAAGACTGCTGGCCATTATTGAAAATGTAATGATTAATTCCTCACGGAGCCTATGGGTTGGGATGTGAAATGCTGTAAGAGACATCTAATTCTAAGTGTTCTACAATTTCTTGTGTACTCTATGCAAGGGTCCTAGAAAAGAACCTCACAGAGCTTCATTTGAGCTTGGATGTGAGCAATAGACATATATTAAAGTTGAAGGGACACTCTTCAAATCAACTCATCCATTTGTGATACACTCCCATTCCCAAATGTTCTCTGTTCATCATGAATTCAAGAGGATACCTTAATTACTAGAAGATCACTTTGTTAGAGTCAACAAGTCTCCCCCATGACCTTGAGCCTTTATTTTATCACTTCACCCAACACAACAAGTATTCTATGTCATGTAAGTGAGCATACTTAAGGGGCTTTATAGAAGTTGAATGGACACTCTGATATAAGTCTGACATTTATTTATGTTTATGTACCACTAGCATGCTGTTAATGCTTTAAGTTTGGCAACTAACATTATGTAATGTTCCGTTTTTTATAAATAGGGAATTGATCGAGGACCTTTAATACCGGGAGCACATTAGGAGAATTAATCAGTCATCAGTGTAGTAAAGAGGGCCATTAGAGTTATTATCATAAAGCATGCAGAGCATGCAGGCCTTATTTCTTCAGTATTAAAGTCAACTTGAAATTAGAATTGCATGCATGCAAAAGTGAGCATAAACCCTAAAAGTGCATAAGGATCTATTTAAGAAGGGTTATGGGACTAAAGGAGATATCTATGATTATTGTTGATTGATTTGGAGCTTTGAGCAGCAGCATCGTGTGCAGCCGCGACAGTTGGGGTTGAAGACGGCATCTTCGGCTAGTGAGGGTTCGGCAGTGAGATATCTGCCCTAGTCTCTTCGGGATAGACCATCTAGGTTTATCAACAACATTCACCGTATACATCAGTGTTCAAGATCCAGCATACTCATAAGGATTATTGATTTGCAGGTTCACGTTTTGCAACTGGGGATTTAGCTGGATACCCCAAAGTATTCACTAGGTCTCTGATTTCTAGTTTATCTCCCGCATGTCAGCTTCTTCTTCTTCGGCAGGGTCATTCCATTGCATTGTGTGGTTCCCAGTTCTCTGTTTGTTCATTCTGAGCAGCTATCAGCAGATCAGAGGGATTTGAGGGCATGAGCACCAAACTGCCAGTTCAATTCGCTAGAGCACTTAGAGAGGCCAAATCTTCCGCATGCTCCGACCATTCTCTTCAAGAGGGGAAGACCATTAACTCTGCAAAGTTTCGAGGGTATCTGGCCTCTCCTCCTACAAAAACGTCACCTTCAGTCTGGAGGGTGCTTACGGTACAGCGGGGTGGTAACACCGGAGGAAAGAAGCACTACTAGCCCACCTATCTGGATCTTTATGCATGCAGCTATCTCTAGAGTCATTATCAGCTGGGAAATCAGTGGTAAGTGTTAATTTCTCTTTGCAAATCCTAGCCCTAATTCAGCTACATTTTAGGGCATTTTTGCATGGCAAGTTTGCATGCACAGTTATTTTGTATTTTTGTATAAGGTTGAGTGTGTGAGTCAGCACTACATTAGAGAATATCAGTATTTGGGATATTACAGTGGTATCAGAGCATGATCCTTTCCAGCTGTGGGCACAGAGAAATTGAATAAAAGTGCATGTTGATGCATGCTTGTACATGCAAATGCATGTCAGTGATGTCGGTGAAGTATATGGCAGAATAAAGGTTTTGTTTTTCGAGCTTGTGAGAACATGAAGACAATGAGAAGGATCTTGATTGGAAATTTGCAGAGGTTAGCAGTACTTCAACACTTGCCTCGATATTAGGAGTATCTAGCCTTGGGTGATGAGGTATGTGCAACATTGTCCTTTCAAGATTATCACACCATCAAGTTCGGGAGCCAACCCAAGGATTTGGATGAGGATCTCCTTAAAGGCATAGTTGGGGGAGGGAAGAAAGATGAGCATGAAGTACAAATTGTTGGTGAGCTTCACTTGGAGTTAACAATACATGATGAGGATGTGCATGAGGAGATAGCATTAGAGCCATCCTGTGAGTCTAGCCACACAAGCACATTCGCTAGTCAGATTGTGGACAAGTTGTGTGATGAGTTGGAGTTGGTACACTCTTCATCACCTACAACAGGATTCCAGACAGTTATGACAGGCGAAATACATGAGGTGCAAGGCAATGAGCACAGCAGTGGAGACAGTGAGGAGTCACACATGGAGGTTAGGGAGAGTTTATACATGCATGAGATAGAGCTTACAGATGATAGTCATCGAAAGAAGATTGAACGTGTTAAAGAAAGCTTTCTAGCGATGAAAGTGAGGACCAAGATACTTTGAGACACCATAGTACAGCGAGATGTTGAACTTACAGTTCTTCGAGCTGTATGTACCGAGTTAGTGGTCAGGCTTTCTAGTATTGAAGAGTAGTTGGATACCTTGATGGGGCAGCAGAAGAAACATACTATTGCATTTCAAAGCAATCCTTTTCAAGAGTGCATATACAAGGCTTGCAGTAGCTTGAGTCCACATTTGCATAATGGTAGATGGTTTTTACAGGTTGGCCAAGATTGAGAAATTGGGCAGTAGTATATGAGCATTCTAGTTGAAATCAGAAGGGAAAAGTGTCATCTTGGTAGGATTATTCCTTGTGATGGTGCTTATGGACAAGGTGATTTTGGGGGGTCTGATGAGATTAAGGGGTGGTGTCCTATTGAGTGGGCAATTCTTGGGAAGCCATTCCTAGCCAGGGGTATAGTCCCACAACAGCCTTGGGATATTTGGGATGAAAGATGCATAAGTTTGCATTGGGATCCAGGTGGGAGACCTTATGAGGGATGGATACAATGCTTACAGAGGGGGTTACTTGGGAGTCTACAGGATGCTCCTTGTGTTGATACTACGCAGGGTAGCGATGGATGCATTTTGACCTCTGCAATTCTCAGATTGATTTGGGACCCTGGGATTATAGTGAATGGCAGCTTAGTGATTGCTAGAGGATGCTTTCAGGAGCTCTCTTGTGATGGTACCTCGTTTACACCGTGGTTAGTTACTCTCCTTCTAGGAGGCTTCCATGGGATATCTTGTGATGGTACCGTGCAGTGCAGTGCTTTGAGCAGAGGATGCTACAGATCTCCTAGGATAATTTGGGACCCTGGGATCATGTCTGGATTTAGTTGTTTCAGTTTGATTGATTGTGGAGTTGCGTTGGCATTGCTTGAGGACAAGCAATCTTTGGCGAGGGAGGGCTGTAATGTTCCGTTTTTGATAAATAGGGAATTGACCGAGGACCTTTAATACCGGGAGCACATTAGGACAATTATTCAGTCATTAGTATAGTAAAGAGGGCCATCAGAGTTATTATCATAAAGCATGCGGAGCATGCATGCCTTATTTCTTCAGTATTAAAGTCAACTTGAAATTAGAATTGCATGCATGCAAAAGTGAGCATAAACCCTAAAAGTGCATAAGGATCTATTTAAGAAGGGTTATGGAACTAAAGGAGATATCTATGATTATTGTTGATTGATTTGGAGCTTTGAGCAGTAGCACCGTGTCCAGCCACGATAGTTGGGGTTGAAGACGGCGTCTTCGGCTAGCCAAGGTTTGGCAGTGAGATGTTTGCCCTAGTCTCTTCTAAATAAACCATCTAGGTTTATCAACGGCATTCACTGTATACATCAATGTTCAGGATCCAACACACTCAGAAGGATTACTGATTTGCAGGTTCATGTTTTGCTGCTGAGGATTTAGCTAGATACCCCAAAGTATTTACTGGATCTCTGATTTCTAGTTTATCTCCCGCATGTCAGCTTCTTCTTCTTCAACAGGGTCATTCCATTGCATTGTGTGGTTCTCAGTTCTCTGTTTGCTCATTCTGAGGAGCTATCAGCAAATCAGAGTGATTTGAGGGTGTGAGCACCAAACTGCCAGTTCAATTCGCTAGGGCACTCAGAGAGGCCAAATCTTCCGCATGCTCCGACCATTCTCTTCAGGAGGGGAAGACCATCAGCTCTACAAAGTTTCGAGGGTATCTGACCTCTCCTCCTACAAAAACGTCACCTTCAGTTTGGAGGGTGCTTACAGTGCAGTGGGGCGGTAAAACCAGAGGAAAAAAGCACTACTAGCCCACCTATCCAGATCTTTATGCATGCAGCTATCTCTGGAAACATTATCAGCCGGGATATCAGTGGTAAGTGTTAATTTCTCTTTGCAAACCCTAGCCCTATTTCAGCTACATTTTAGGGCATTTTTGCATGGCAAGTTTGCATGCACAGTTATTTCATATCTTTGTATAAGATTGAGTGTGTGATTCAGCACTACAATAGAACATTAGAGAATATCAGTATTTGGGAAATTACACACTATCATGTGAGATTTCTTCATCTGTGGTATACCCAGGATTGTCCAAACTATTGTTCATCCTTTACTTTGGGTACTTTGACCATGTCAACTTAGTTGACCAAGTCAAAAAGAGTTCCCAATGCAGTGACTACAAAAGGTAACATTGGTTATATCATCTCTAGACATGCCCAACAACAATACTGTAGTCTCAGTTTTGAGGGTTTGGCATCAGTTTTCATGATTAGTGATTATTATCATTTTTTTATTGGTCAGATCAGATTTTTTTACGGCATTGCATATCAGAGTGGTGATCCTAGGGTGCTATAGCGCTCTAGGGGGTATGATTAGTCAACATTACTAGTCTACCATGTCTCTGAATTCATTTGTACTGTCAGTTTGTTGAAATTTCAGACAACAGAGAGTTATTGTGATTTTTATCATTTCCGGGTGTTGTACCGACTAAAAATGGACTATGAAATTCACTTAAGGAAATCGATTTGGTTAGTGAGGTTGAAGAATTGGTTTGGAAATAATTTTGGATGATGTATTATGGTTCTCCGGATCAGTTTGCACCAATTTCAGTCATTTAGATGCTTCGGATTATTTTATTGGCTCTCCTAGTGAGGAGTCAAGGACGTCCCCCATGTGACGCTCCTCACCTTCGTGATGGATGTATTTCATTGTTATATCTTATGTCATTGTATCATTAGGGGCCTAGGGTGATTTATGTCCCTAATGCACCCCTTCTATGTATTATCATGTTATGTTTTGGCACATTAATGTAAAACGTCTAAATAAGATGTTCTTGGGCAAAAGTTGCGCCCCCATTTGACTTAGTCATTGATCCATGTAAAAAATTAAAAAATTATATATCCACCATTGATGATGTTTTAATCTCAACCGTTGGATGGATATTTGTTATTTTGTGGACAAACTCTCGATCTATTTAAGAGTGGTGCTCCTCCCATTGTATCCCATTGGGAAATTTTGTACATTTGGATCTGGACATTTGAATAAAGAGAGTTTTGCATAAATTCTCGGATCTTCTTTGTGGGATGTTCTTGTTGGTGATTGAAAAGTTTATCTTGCATAGCATTTGAATATTTTTTTGGGGTATCAAATATTTCTTGGAAGAGATATTGCTTGCATTCAAGAGGGTGACTTCACTAGAGCATTTTTGTGGGCTTCCACAACTTGTTTCTCTTGAAGACGTTTCATGATCAAGTGGTTTTCAATATCATCGTTTGATCTTTGATATGCTCTTAGTTTATTTTGCATCTATAGTTTATTTTTTGTGTAGAAAATCTCACTTCGGTAGTTTCATTGTGCAGGGAAGAGGGGTGCACTACCTCATTTGAGCAGATCGATTTCACTTGATACTTCGTCCCAATTGCTTCAAGTTGATCAAGATGGGATAAATCATCACATGCAAGGCATCTACAAGATTTTCACCATAAAGTTCCACTCATAATATCTTGTTTTAAATTTATATTCCATTAGTTGTAAATTTCTCTGGCGAGCGAAACTTTCATTTATATCCCTCAAATTTTATATTTGTAGGATTTGGTTTGCGGCTAGCTTTAGAAACTTAAAACCCACATTGGAAAGAATTCAATACCCCTTAGTCTAAATTTCCGTAACCATTGAACTCCATTTTCCCATCCAATACAACGGTCATTCTTCTAGGAGGAGACACCCTTCTTGAGGGAAGTGGGTATTTTTTGTTCCGCAAATTGGGTATTGCTAGTTTCACTTCTAATTGCATTGTCTTACACCTAGCAATAAATTTGAGTGTCAAATTTATCTAATTTCAACAATTACCTCTATATCCCCTATTCCTTAAAATCCTAGGGTAAATTGGGGCTTTTCTTATAGACACTCACCCTCTCTTAGTAATTGCACAAAACTCTAATTAAATACCTTACTAAGAGATTTAATCAATATTCCTTGGGTTATCTACTTGACTTCCTTGATTTTAGGGACATCTTGGTTATAGGGATGCCCCTAGGCTTCGTAATTTCGTTGGGTCTAAAGTGTTGGTATCCTTGACTGATGTGACATTTGAATTCTTTTGTAGGTCTTGGATATTGTAGATCACGACTTTAGTTGTCTTTCCCTTCTGCCATCCTGGAGAGGATCACCTTACAGGGAAACTACAAGATTTGTGATAACTTTTTTGGCTCTGCTGCCGAGGAGGTAAGAGGCTTACCTTGGTTCATCTTATGTACCTTCGATGTCTGTGAATACTTTTATTTTTCTTTTATTCATATCACATGCGGTTTAGATTTAGTGGTTGCATTTCAATTGATTAAATTTTCACAATCATTATAAGATATTACTCACCTCTCTTACCACATTCTTATTTTGGTGAACACGACAATTCATTCACCTGGCGACTCTACAACATGACTCCATTGAGGGACCCAACCATGAATATAACCTTCAAAATCGAAGAAATCATCAAGAAAATCTTGTTACATACACACGAAACAGGAACGACCTTAAAACTCAGTCATCCAATTTATTTTTAAGGGTTATTAATTCACCCACATCATCAAAACAATTTTTAGAAAACCCTTCAATTGATAATCAACCAGCTTCTCCAGATCCTCCTATTGATAACTAGAGTCCTATTTTTCCTCCATCTAGCCCACCATAGGGTAATCCTCCAATGGCCAACGCAAATCTTCCTCCAAGACCAAGGCGTTTTGGAAACAAAACTAGGCCCTCTCCTTTTGATTTTTCTCAAATCTTAAGAGCTCCTCGCGACATGCCTGAATAGTACTTCGACAAACTTCCTAGATTCAATGGTACATTTTCCATCACTATTGAAGATCATATTCAAGTAGTATGGTATTACATTGAAGCTTATGGAGTGGAAGAAGAAGATATCTTTATGAGAGATTTTATGTCATCTTTAGAAGGGGATGTCAGAACATGGTTTGATAGGATACCCGCAGATTCGATAGATGGATATGATACTTTCACTAAGAAACTTATTGAGGGTTGGTCAACCAAACCAGATAATAGGTTTATGTTAAATCAACTTTTTGAGATCAAGAAAAAGGAAAGTGAATCAGTCCATGAGTTCAATATACGTTTTGATAAAGTTGTTTCAAATGTTCCTGAAGACTTGAGACCAACTGAATAAGCGATACTCATCCTTTACCTGAATTCCTATGAGGGATGGTTTGGTCTCAATCTGAAAGAAAAGAATCCCAATGATCTCAACTCAGCCCAGGCCATGTCTAAGATAGTTGAGGCAAATGTGGCTTCTAGGAAAGAATAATTTCTTTGATACTATGCTCCTACCTCTTCCCGTAGTGAACTCAAGCTTAAAAAGGCTAAGGAACCTGCCCCTGAAGACAAGCCTACCATTGAAAACATGTACGAAAGGATGAAAAGCCTCACATTATTTAGCAAGTATATAGCGAGAACTAGGGAAACTGAGAGATAGAGAAATTCTTATGGCCCCAGACCTTATTAGAACAATCAAAGAGCGGGCATGGATGAAAATAATAGACAATTCCCTAAAAAGATGGAAGTAGTATAAAACAAGAATGTGAATGTGTGTGAGGAACTTGAAGAAGAGCCTGATATTTTTGAGTCTGAGGGATCAAGTATCAACTTGGTAGATAATTTTGAATTTGATGAGGATTTTGGACGAATTTTACTTGAAGAAGAAGAGGATGATGAAAGTAGAGATAAAAGTCAAAGTGCTACACCTTTCCTTGATAAACACCTAAGTCAAAGCACAGAAGAATCTAGTCAACATCCATATGATTATGACTTGGGTATTGACATAGAAAAGGAGCTAAACAAGGTTGTTCACAATGTTCCCCTAATTGAATTAATGAAGTTACCCACTATTAAGGATCAGGTCCAACAGTTCTTCGAAAACATCCCTGTGGCTAGAACCCCTAAGACAACTTATGAATCGTGTCACTGCCAAAGCCTTAGAGGTAGGGAGGTTGAGGAACACCCCCCATAGAAATACATACTGCAGTTTATGAGCGAAAAAAGTGGAGGGAATCCTCCATTCTATCTTACATTACATATCAATGACTTCCTCCTCCATAACTGTATGCTAGACTCAAGGGTTGCCATGAATGTAATGCCTTTAAAAAACATGCAGAAAATGGGTTTCGAAATCACTAGGCCTTATGGAAATGTTTGTGGCATTAATTCCAAAAGTGTGCAAGCCTATGGTCTCATTAAAAATATGAAGGCTGGTTTATTTGCTTTCCCTGACTTAACAACTATGATGGATGTAGTAGTGATTGATTTACCCCCTGTTTATGGCATGTTGTTATCTAGAAAATGGGTCGTCGTATTATTTTTTCTCAAAGGTCTCCACTCACTCTGAGAAGTCAGGATAATCAACTCGTCTACAATATTCACTTTAATCCAAGATGAAATACACTTCAAACAAATTTAGAACTTGCAGCACATGAAATCCTTACACAACAATCAGGAAATAACATGACTCAAAAATTTACCCTGGAAACCCAGCTATCTGTGGGGCTTTCTACTTTCTCGAGCCCAGAGCAAATAAAATGTAGAAGAGGTGCAATAAGATTTAGAGAAGCAACTAGTGAACCTAAAGGTCCAAAGCCCGAGATTTGTAGCAGTTATAGTAGCTTCTCTTGGAGAATGCGCCCCCAGCAGTACACCCTTAGGCTGTATCTCTTAAATCTAAGTCTAGAAATCACTGGAAGTTGTACACTTTGTCTAACTCTCAGAAGAATGTTCCCTCAGCTCTCTGCTCTGATCTTCTCTGCTCCGAAAAATGAACAACGTCCTCATTCATTGAAAACGCCCCCCAGTTGTACAGCTACGTCCTCACTCCTTCAAGGCACGTCTCAACCAATCTGCTATCACTTTGACTCCGACTAATCACTGAAAGCGTCTCCTCAGTCATTGATGAAGACCCTTAGCTCTTTGGGCCCTCTCAGCCTCCCACATGTGTGCAACAACTCCCTCACGTCCCACACGTGTGACATGTTGTTGCTCACGTCCTCCTCCAGTTGTTGTCTCTACTGTTGTTGTTGCTACTCTTCAGTCTCTGAAGATGCTCAATAAATTACTTCTGACACTATACAGAAGAAAGGACTCTTCAAGCTCTGAAAATTTGTCCTCTCTGCTTCCTCAGGTATGCGCCCCTAGTTGTTCCGGCAGTATGCGCCCTTCCCTTGATTCATGTAGCCTTGATCCATAATCCTGTGAAGATGAACTGTCTCCGTCTCTTCCCAAAAGCGTGGTAAACTAAACAGTCAGACTTCCTTTTATAAGTCACTAAGAAATTAGGTTACCAAAACCCTAATTTCACTTTCATACAAAATTACTCATTTGCATCTTTCCTTGTTAATATGTCAACACTCCCTCTTAACGAGGAAAGTGTTTTGAACAACTCCCATTTCGTCCCTAAAATATACAAACATACTTTTCTCTACAGACTTTGTAAGAATATCTGCAACCTGTTCATCCATAGGCAAATATTGAAGCTTAACAACACCTTTTTGAACATGATCACGAATGAAATGATATATAATCTCAATATGTTTAGATCTATCATGAAATACTGGATTCTCTGTGAGTTTCATGCAACTCTGATTATTGCAGTAGATAACAGTTGGCTCCAACTGAGAATCAAATAAACTCACCAACATCTTGCGAAGCCAAATAGCCTCACATCTAGCTAGACTGGCTGCCATGTATTCTGCCTCAGCAGAGCTCAAAGCTACCGACTTTTGTTTCCTACTAAACCACGACACAACTGTCGAACCTAAGATGAAACAACACCCTGAAGTGCTTTTCATGTTGCCATGTATTTTGCCTCAGCAGAGCTCAAAGCTACCGACTTTTGTTTCTTTCTAAACCACGACACAACTGTCGAACCCAAGATGAAACAACACCCTGAAGTGATTTTCCTGTCCACTATACTTCCTGCCCATTCAGAATCTGTACGGTCAATAAACTCTATTCCATCCCTCTTCTCATAGTTCAAACCATAGTCTATAGTACCTTTAAGGTACCTGAGCACATGCTTTGCAACCACCCAGTGCGCTTTCCTGGGTTCCACCATATGCTAACTCAAGGTGTTTGACTGCATAGCTCAGATCATGTCTAGTGTTAACCAAATACATTAGAGATACTATCAACTAACGATACTTGGTTGGATTAACCAACTCTCCCTCAGAAGTCACTAACTTATTCTAGTTGGTAGTCATAGGTGTGGTCATAGGTCTGCAATCCTCCATCTAAAATCTTTTCAAGATGTCAACAACATATTTTGCTTGTCCTAGAAAAATATGCCCATCCTCCTGCCAAACCTCCATGCCCAAAAAATAGTGCAATAATCCTATGTCTTTCATCTCAAACTCTAAAGCAAGATATTTCTTGCAGCTAGCTATGAGTTTCTCAGCTCCTGTAATAAACAGGTTATCAACATAAAGGACAAGAATGAGAGTATCCCCTTTGACTACTATGAAGTAGAGGTTGGGATCTGCCTCACTCTTTTGAAACCCCATTTGCTTTAAGGATGCCTCTATTCTTGAATACCAAGCTCTTGGAGCTTGCATCAGACCATACAAGGCTTTCTTTAGCCTGCACACATGAGAATCTCTCCCATGTTCTTCAAAACCCATCGGTTGCTCAATGTAAACTTCCTCTTCTATAACTCCATTTAGAAAAACAGTTTTCACATCCATCTGATGGATCTTCCATCTCAATTTTGTAGCAATGGAGATAATAGCTCTGATTGAAGTGTGTCTAGCAATAGGTGCGAAAGTCTCATCATAATCAATCCCCTCAACTTGAGAGAACCCTCTCTCTACAAATATAGCTTTGTACTTCTCAATGCTACCATCTGCAACTTATTTAATTTTATAGAGCCATTTGGAAGTCACTATAGACTTCCCTTTAGGTCTCGGCATAGTTTCCCAGACATCATTTTTCAGGATGAAAGCATACTCGAGTCTTCCACCATGGAATTTCTCCAGACTTGCTCACCTGCTGCTTGCTCATAAGATGGCTCAGACTCACTAATACTGCTCACCATAGCTACATAGCTATGAAATCTCTCAGGTACCATACTATCTTTAGCAACCCTCTTGGGGCTTCCTACTGATTGAGCTCCCTTTTAGGAATTCTTGAAGCCACTTGGGCTTCCTCTTTCCTGAAGTAACTTCTGAAGGAGAGAAAGGCTCGTCCTTGTCCTCGTCCCAACTCACAACTTGAGACTGTGTTTCAGAAGTGGTAGCTCTAGTGGTCTGGGACCCAGTCACTCAAGAACTTGTAATCTGAGAACCTGCACCTGCCGTGCCACCACCCTGCGGCTTTGGCCCTGAACCTGATGAACTAGTCACCTGAGAACCTGTCACCTCTAAAACCTGTGTAGTTGTGCCCTGACTCATATTCATCTAAGGAGGGGAAGTTTGCTTCTCCCTGTTGTCCAACTCATGAGATTTCATGAAGGCCTTATCTTCCTCAAATTTCGCATCCCGCCTCACAACAGTCTGTTTTCTTGCAGGAATATATATGTGGTAGGCTTTTGAAATCTCGTCATACCCAACAAAGATATCCTTCTCTGTTGTGGGTTCCAACTTAGTCCTTTTCTCAGACAGAACATGAGAGTAGGTAAGACACCCAAATATCTTGAAGTTCCCTACTTCAGGCTCCTTTCTTGAGTAAGCCTCTTCAGGAGTCTTACTTCCCAAAACTTTACGAGGACTCCTATTTTTAATATACACAGTCGTATTACATGCCTGTGCCCAGAGAAAGAAAGGCAAACCTTGATCATGCAACATAGATCTTGCTTGACCAACTATTGCTCTATTCTTTCTCTCAGCCACCCCATTCTGTTGAGGTGTGTAGGGTACAGCCAACTGTCTCTCGATTCCTTCTTGAACACATAAAGCATTAAACTCCTTGAAGGTATACTCTCCCCCATTGCGATATCGTAAAACTTTGATCCTTCTCCATGTTTGGTTTTCTACCAGAGCTTTGAATTCTTTGAACTTTTGTAAGACTTTTTTTGATTCTTTGGTTTTCAAAAAATAGATCCAGGTTTTCCCTGGAGAAATCATCAATGAAGGTTACATAATACTCATAACCTTTCAGAGAAGTAATTGACATCGGACCACAAAGGTCTGAATGTATCAGATCAAGAGCCCCTGCTCACCTGCTGTCACTACTAGGGAAAGTAGTCTTTACATACTTACCAAGAGCACACCGCACACTTCCTTGTGCTCTGTGTAAAACGCAAGTACATCTGTCACAATCTCCCTCAAAATCCTCAAAGCAGGATGATGTAGTTGGGCCATCCTTCTATGCCACAACTCACATAAGTCACCGCAATCACTGCTACTGTCATGGGCTAGAGCATGATGAAGCTGAAAACCGAGTCTGTAAAGTTTCCCACTTCGAACACCAATTTTCACTGTTGAATTTATGTTGGATCACTTAAGATGTATGAGCACATGTCCATCACGAAACATCACCCAAAATCCCCTATCCTCTATAGTAGAAACTAACACCAAGTTTTTCTTTAATCTGTTAAATTCAAAAGACATATTCAAATAATCAGACAATTAATAACAGCATTAGAACACCAGCATTTCATGTGGTAAAAACCCAACATGGGGAAACATCCATGGGCAAAGTATTGAAGCTCATTAATAGAGAAAGAGAGATTACAAGACCGTTTCAACCTCACAGACAACTCTCTACATTGTGCATCCCAACCATGCACTATATACTTCATGAATTTAGTTACATGAGTAAACCGTTGCCAGTTATGCCCGTTATGAGAAACTTCCCGTAAACATCCGTAATGAGAAAACTCCCATAAACAAATTAAATTAGTTGTCATTTAACAATCTCCACCTTGACAACAAAACTTACAAGTACTTTGCCCAAGACTATTTATCACCTTTTCTTCAAACCAAGAGAAGCTACACACCAACGTAACTTCTCTAACAATACAGGTTGTGTGAACATATCTGCACTATTTTCTTTAGTATGGACCTTTTTTAGATCTACTCCACCTTCACTAGTGGCTTGTCTTACAAAATGATATTTTACATCAATATGTTTAGTCTTACTATGATAAACAAGATTTGTAGCCAAATGAATAGCACTTTGACTGTCACAGAAGACAGGCACACTGCTCTGCAACCTTCCAATTTCTCTAAGCAGACCTCTCAGCCAAATTGCCTCTTTGCAAGCATGTGAGGCAGCAATGTATTCAGCCTCTGTCGTGGATAAAGCAACTGTGTCTTGAAGCTTTGACATCCAACTTATAGCTCCACTTGCAAGAGTAAAGACATAACCTGAAGTAGACCTTCTCTTGTCCAAATCACTTGCGAAATCTGAATCAACAAAACCGCACACAGAATCACTGTTACTATTAAAGGTGATACAATAGTCACTTGTGCCTCTTAAGTACCGAAGCACCCATTTCACTGCATTCCAATGTTCTTTTCCTGGATTAGCCATGTACTTACTAACAACACCTACTGCATGTGAAATATCAGGTCTAGTACACACCATTGCATACATCGAACATCCTACTGAATTGGCATATGGTACACGAGACATATAATCCTTTTCTTCAGCACTACTAGGACATAAACTTGAAGAAAGTTTAAAATGGGAAGCCAAAGGAACATTCCATTAGAGGAAATTTGGGGTCTAAAATGGGACTTATAAGAAAACGTGCCAAAATAAGTTCTTGTGAGTTGGAATTCAAGAACCAATAGAATTTCAGTAAAATGAGTCAACCATAATGGTTGAATTGACATATTTGTCATAAAAAAACTACTCTTTTTGTTCGTATTTTCGACATATCTCCCTGTGTTTTTACTCAAATTTCGATCTGGAGAGCTCGTTGGATGCGGAATTTGATTATGCATCCAACGAGTACCCACACTGCATACTTTTGACGGACCCCTCTACCCCAAAAACAAGAAATACCTAAAAAAACGTGATGATGACATACAATGATTCCTTGAGCTTGCAAAGTAATCTACCTTTCTGATGCTGTACAAAACCTTCTGGTTGTTCCATATAAATCTCCTCATCTAAATCTCCATGTAAGAAAGTTGTTTTAACATCTAGTTTCTCTAACTCCAAATGAAGTAATGCAACTAATGCTAACACAACACGGATAGATACAAGCTTAACGACTGGTGAAAAAATCTCATGATAATCTATACCTTCCATCTAAGAGTACCCTTTTGCGACCAATCTGGCTTTGTATCTTTCAACCTTACCATCAACTCCTTTTTTCAATTTGAAGACCCATTTACACCCAACCGTTTTTCTATCTTTGGGGAGTTCAACCAATTCCCATGTCTTGTTTTTCTTCAGAGAATCCATTTCTTCTTTCATTGCCACCTTCCACTTTGCATTGTCAATACAATCAATGGCTTCCTGAAAACAAGAAGGTTCTCCATCATCAGTAAATAAAACAGACGAAACAAAATCAGTATACCTCTTAGGAGGTTTTCTCTCCCTTAATGATCTTCTTGGTGTAGGCTATGGGGTTTCCACAATTTCTTGAATTTATTCCTCTTCTATGACTTCTTTCTCACCAGAAACTTCTTCTTGTTTCTTCGATTCATTAGAAGATTGGTTCTCCAACTGAATTAGTTGTTTAGATATTGCATGTTTCTGTTCCACATCAACTCTTACACTTTCGGATTTAATTAGAGAAGATTCATCAAAAATTACATCTCTGCTAATGACAATTTTGTGGGCAGTAGGATCCCACAACCTATATCCTTTCATAACATCATCATTACCAACAAAGATGCACTTCTTTGATCTAGGGTCTAACTTAGAATGCTGATATTTAGAAGTGCATAAGCTTCACAACCAAAGATTTTCAAATTCGAATAATCACAGGAGTGATTTGTCCATACATCTTCTGGAATTTTACAATCTATTTCCATTGAAGGTGACCGATTTATAAGATAACAAGCAGTAGAAACTGTTTCTGCCCACAACTCTTGCCCCAAATTAGCATTACTTAGCATGCTCCTTGCTCTTTCTAGAAGAGTCATGTTCATGCATTCTGCAACACCATTTTGCTGAGGAGTGTATACATTTGTTTTGTGTCTGACGATCCCTTCATCTTTACAATATTTTTCAAACTCCAAAAAAGTAAATTCACCTCCATTATCCGTCCTTAAACACTTGATTGTCCTACTAGTTCTTTTTTCAACCATCACTTTAAATTGTTTAAACGTATTAAACACATCAGCTTTTCTTTTAAGGACATAGACCCAAACCTTTCTAGAAAAGTCATCTACAAATAATACATAACATTTTGCTCCCCCATATGAAACGGTAGGAGACGGACCCCATACATCAGAATGAACATAGTCAAGTACACCTTTACTTACATGACTACCTGCTTTAAACTTTTGTCTACACTGCTTTCCATATATACAATGTTTACAAAACATAAAATTCAGATTTTTCAAGTTTGGAAGCAATTTACGATTCATTAATACCTGAAGCCCTTTTTCACTCATATGGCCAAGACGTTGATGCCATAGCTGAGTGGGTCCTGATTCTTCTTCAGATACTAATGCAGTACCATTAACTTGCGTTCTTTCAACCAGTTTGTAAGGATTTCCTGTCCTCTGTGCCTTCATGACCACTAAAGCACACTTGGAAACTTTTAGAGTTCCATCAAAACCTGTAAACTTATGACCACAAGCATCCAAAACTCCCAAAGAAATTAAATTTTTCTTTAACTCAGGTACATGTCTAACATCTGTAAGTGTTCTTATTACTCCATCAAACATCTTAATTTTAACACTTCCAACCCCAACAGTTTTACATGAATGATTGTCTCCTAAAAGAACTATTCCATCATTAACTGTTTGATAGGGAAGCAAACCAATCTTTATGAGGACAGATATGGTGCGAAGCACCAAAATCTAATAACCATTCCTCATTACATTCAAAAATATTACAAACAGACAAGACCTCATCAATCATACATGAATCAGAAGACTTAACTGAGTTTGCCTCTGACTTGGAGTCATCCTTCTTGGATTCTTGTCTCTTCCAACAGTCTTTCTTAAGATGACCATTTTTGTTGCAGTACCAACATTTTAATTTACTCTTTTTGCCCTTCGACTTAGACCTGGAAGTACCTCTTGACTTTTCTCCTTTCTCCCTGGAACGACCTCTAACAACCAAAGCTTCTGGCGAAGAGGTTTCAAGATTAGTTTTCTTCCTTAATTCCTCAGACAATAATGCTCCAACAACATTGTCAAATTCTAAAGTATCAGTTGTACTAAGGCTAATGGAAGAAACTACTTGACCCCAAGACTCAGGTAAAGTACATAAAAATTCACTGCTTTATCTTCATCATCAATTTTAACATCCATACTACTCAACTGGCAAATAAGAGTGTTAAAAACATTTAAATGATCTGCAATTTTCGTACCTTCTTTCATTCTCATACCATACAACTGTCGCTTCAAGTAAATTTTGTTTGTTACTAATTTGGTCATATACAGACTTTCTAGTTTGTTCCACAAGCTTGCTGCTGATGTTTCTCCAATAATGTTAAATAACACATCATCCACAAGACATAAACGGATTGTGCTTAGCGCTTTGGCATCTAGATCCTCCCGTTCATCATCTGTTATGGTGAGAGGTTTTTTTCTTTTCCCGTCTAAAGCTCTTTGTAACCCCTGCTGAACTAATAAATCTCGCATTTTTAACTTCCAAAGTTCAAAATTGTTTTTACCATTACATTTTTCAATCTCAAACTTCGTGCTAGACATCTTTGAAAAATAATTTAAACTTTTCAATCTTTTAAATTATTTTCAGCCCAAATAAAACAGCACTCCAAAAAATAAGCAGGACTTTATTCCCTCTGAGCCCAAATTCTCTTAGCCCAATTAAACCTCCAACTGTAATTTTGGCTTTTTTTTTTTAAATATATATACAACTGCTAATTATTTTTATTACAAATATATATATATATATATATATATTCAACCTTATATCCAAAATTAATAACCTTAGCAGGAGTATATATTTTAACCACCGTTAATTTTCAGCAAAAAACCAAAGCCTTTTTTCTTTTAACTTTTCAGCTAACTCCAAATTGGACTTTCCAGACTTCCAATAAATAAATAAAAAATTAACACTGCTCTTTTTTAATTAAAAAAAATACTAGCCTTTCCCAGCAGTAGCAAACAGAAGTGAGCGGCTCCTTCACGACAGTCTGATCCTTCAAACAGTTGTCCGGTTTGCTTTTTTCCACCCACAGAAATAAAAATAATAATAATCGATTCCTCAGCAGATTCTCCTGAAGCACAACTTCACTCATAGTGATTCCTTCAGGACATCGTTCTCCATCGGTTTCTTCAGCAGCATCAACACGACACACATCAAGCTGGTTTTTTTTTTTTTCAGCAGCGATTCCACCATATAGTGTCCTTCAGCACTCGAGCTTTGATACCACTTGTTAAATTCAAAAGACACATTCAGATAATCAGACAATTAATAACAACATTAGAACACCAGCATTTCATGTGGTAAAACCCCGACATGGGGAAACATCCACGAGCAAAGTATTGGAACTCATTCATAGAGAAAGAGAGATTAAAAGACGGTTTCAACCTCACATACAACTCTCTACATTGTGCATCCCAACCATGCACTATATACTTAATGAATTTAGTTACATGAGTAAACCATTGCCAGTTATGCCCGTTTTGAGAAACTTCCCGTAAACATCCGTAATGAGAAAACTCCCATAAACAAATTAGATTAGTTGTCATTTAACATAATCCAGGAACATACAGGACATCCCTTCGCTTCATGGATTCTCCATCATCCCTTTGAAAAGAAACAGTTCCTCGTCCAACAACCCTGAACGAGGAGTTGTCTCCCAATACTACTTCTAGATCTAAACCTGTTTCAGTGAGATCTATAAAGTACTATCTAATACTAGTCATGTGATTGGAGGCCCCTTTGTCAATATACCAAATGCCAGTAGTAGATGTACTTGATGATTGACTGGACATCAAGGACAATTCTCTGTCAATTTTCCCTGTAGATTTCTCATCTATATCTGCAGAAGTGCATGAATGGAAAGTAATGAGAAGACACTCTGTGTCTTTTTTTCTCATCTCAGTAGCCATGAGGCTTTACCGAAAACCCTTTTTCATGAAGAACAAAAAACACAGATATGACTTTTACACGCCAAGATCTAAAGGATCTATCTCAGATCTCTTTACCCATACAATCAGATTTGATAGATCTAACCTCCACCAACACAGATCTGACACCTGTACAGAAGATCTAGGTAGATTTGGTCTCTATCTGCTGATACTAACTAGATCTATCTCAGATCTAGACTGCAACACATCAAATTTGATGGATATGACCTCTACAGTCACAGATCTGAACCCTACTCTTCAGATTTGGTAGATTTGGTCACCTTCTCCGTAGATCTGACTCCTCCACTGAAATCTCTCACAGATTTGGTAAGTTGTTTGCATATCTGAGAGTGATTTCCCTTCTCTGACCTCTAACGAAACTCTGATACCATATTATATTTTCTCAAAGGTCTCTACTCACTCTGAGAAGTCAGGATAATCAACTCGTCCACAATATTCACTTTAATCCAAGATGAAATACACTTCAAACAAATTTAGAACTTGCAGCACATGAAATCCTTACACAACAATCAGGAAATCACATATGACTTAGAAATTTACTCTAGAAACCCCAATGGGGAAAACTAGCTATTTGTGGGGCTTTCTACTTTCTCGAGCCCAAAGCAAATAAAATATAGAAGAGGTACAATAAGATTTAGAGAAGCAACTAGTGAACCTAAAGGGCCAAAGCCTGAGATCTGCAACTGTTGCAGTTGTTGCTCTTGGAGAATGCGCCCCCAGTAGTACACCCTCAGGATGGATCTCTCAAATCTGACTCTGCTAATCACTGGAAGTTGTAGACTCTGTCTAACTCTCAGAAGAATGTTCCCCTAGCTCTCTGCTCTGATTTGCTTTGCTCCAGAAGATGAACATCATACTCATTCACTGAATATGCCCCCCGGCTGTACAATTGCATCCTCACTTCTCTGAGGCATGTCTCAGATGATTTGCTATCAGTCTGACTCTGACTGATCACTGAAGACCTCTCCTTAGTCATTGATAAAGACTATCAGCTCTCTGGGCCCTCTCAGCCTCCCACACGTGTGCAACAACTCCCTCACGTCCCACACATGTGACATGTTGTTGCTCACGTCATCCTCCAGCTATTGTCTCTGCTGCTGCTCTTCAGTCTCTGAAGATTCTTAGTAAATTACTTCTGACACTGTATAGAAGAAAGGTATCTTCAATCTCTGAAGATCTGTCCTCTGCTTTCTTAGGAATTCACCCCCAGTTGTTCCAGCAGTATGTGCCCTTCCCTTGATTCGTGTAGCCTTGATCCATAATCTTGTGAAGATGAACTCTCTCCCTCTTTGCCCAAAAGCGTGGTAAACTGAACACTCAGACTAACTTTTACAAGTCACTGAGAAATTAGGTTGCCAAAACCCTAATTAGGGTTCCAAAACCCTAATTTCACTTTCATGCAAAATTATTCATTTGCATCTTTCCTTGTTAATATTTCAACACGTTGGGCTAGGTGGGTATCTTATGATGGACCTTTCATATGCATGTATTTCAAATGCTGATGGTGATCTAGTGAGGATGAGTCTGGAGCCTTTCATTTATAAAAGGTTTAGAAACCATAGACGACGGAGTTAAGAATTCACATGGACAGGGTGAGTTGTTTCCTGATGGAATATTTATGGTTAGGGAGGATCAAAACAACACGTCGGGAAGTGAGGATGACACTAAGAGTGTTTGGAGGTCTTTTAGAGAGCTTGACTCATCTGAAGAGGAAAGAGACCTTCATTTGACTTAGTCATTGATCCATGTATTGATCCATGTAAAAAACAAAAAAATCGATCTCCACCATTGATGATTTTTTAATCTCAACCGTTGGATGGATATTTGTTATTTTGTGGACACACTCGATCTATTTAAGAGTAGTGCTCTTCCCGTTGTATCCCATTGGGAAATTTTGTACTTTTGGCTCTGGACATTTGAATAAAGAGAGTTTTGCAGAAATTCTTGGATCTTCTTTATGGGATGGTCTTGTTGGTGATTGAAAAGTTTATCTTGCTTAGCATTTGAAGAATTTTTCGGGGTATCAAATATGTTTTGGAAGAGATATTGTTTGCATGCAGGAGGGCGACTTCATTTGAGCATTTTTGTGGGCTTCCCCAACTCATTTCTCTTGAAGACATTTCATGATTAGGGGGTTTTCAATAGCATTGTTCGATCTTTGATATGCTCTTTGTTTCTTTTGCATCTATAGTTTCTTGTTTGTGTGTAGCAAATCTCACTTAGGTAGTTTGACTGTGCAGTGAAGAGGGGCACACTACATCATTTGGGAAGATCGATTTCACTTGATAGTAGATACTTTGTCCGAATTGCTTCAAATTGATCAAGACGGGATAAATTATCTATTGCAAGGAATCTACAATATGTTCCGGGTTAGATCTCATAATCTCTTGTTTTAAATTTCTATTCCATTAGTTGTAAATTTCTCTGGCGAAATTCTCATTTAAAGCCCTCAAATTTTAGAGTGTAGGATCTTTTTAGCGGCTAGCTTTAAAACTTAAAACCCACATTGGAAAGAATTTAAAACCCCTTAGTCTAAATTTTCGTAACCATTGGACCCTATTTGGCCATCCAAGTTTGCTTCTTCTAGGGGGAGATGCCCTTCTTGAGGGAAGTGGGTATTTTTCGTTCCACAAATTAGGTATTGCTAGTTTCACTTCTAATTGCATTATCTTACACCTAGTAATAAATTTGAGTGTCTAATTTTATCTAATTTCACTAAATACCCCTAGATCCCAATTTCCATACTTCAAATCCAAGGGTAAATTGGGGCTTTTCACATAGACACTCACCCTCTCTTAGTAATTGCACAAAACTCTAATTAACTACCTTACTAAGAGATTTAATCAAGATTTCCTGGGTTATCTTCTTGACTTCCTTGATTTTAGGGACATCTTGGTTTTAGGGACACCCCCTAGGCTTAGTAATTTTGGTGGGTCTAAAGTGCCAGTATCCTTTACTGACATGGCATCTGAGTTCTTTCAGAGGTCTTGGATATCGTAGATCACGACTCTAGTTGCCTTTCCCCTCTGCCATCCTAGATAGGATCACCTTACAGGGAAACTACAAGATTTGTGATAACAGGAACATATCATCCATCATTTGATTCTTAGGTCTGTCAGTATGATTTAAAAATTAGCAATGAGTTTGATGAAAGAGAGTCAGAGTGGGCATTTCAGGGAATGATACAGTAAGGTTAATCCTAAGTACACCATACAGTGCATGCACATGAATCGTATCCTTCCAATATTAGGTATCTATAATATTTCTAATCATCATGTAGTGTATGGTAAAATCTGTATAGATCTTTGCACTGTATGGTAAAATCTGTATATATCTTTCATGTAATGTATATACTATCTAAGATTTTGTTTCTGATATCTTATATATGCACATATCTATTCTACAACCAAGAGATCTATCTATCCCTACGTATCATATGTAATGTGTCCAATTTGTCCTAAACTTTTGTCAGGCATCTAGAGTTGACTTGAAGTACCCAAGTCATTTGTTCAACCCCCATTTTTTTCAATATTTTAACAGTAAAGTCTTTTGGGTTAATATTAAACATTTCCAAGGCAGTTTTACAGTTTACTTATAATTTAACTGAAATTGCAGTTAAAAACTAAGGCATGTCAAAAAATATTTCAAACTGTTTGTCACGTGTAGTTATAAGTATTAAGAACAGAAAATATTCGGCCTTTAGATAATTGAAGGTAGTGATATTTTCCCTGTTAAGAATGACATGGCCTTAAGATATATGACAAGTTGAATCAATTTATTTATGGTAATAGAAAACATGGGAAGGCA
Source organism: Pseudotsuga menziesii (assembly GCA_001517045.1). Taxonomy (NCBI): domain Eukaryota; kingdom Viridiplantae; phylum Streptophyta; class Pinopsida; order Pinales; family Pinaceae; genus Pseudotsuga; species Pseudotsuga menziesii. Next base: position 24,880 of record LPNX011064505.1, read on the forward strand.
ATTAGCTAGTTTGAATCATTTGCAGATAGACTAAAACAACTTAGAAATAGATCTGCAGGACCTACAGAATGGCTTTTTCTCTACATTAGGCTTGAGATGATTGTAAATGTTTTGAAGAGAAGTAACTAAAACCTATTCAAATATTTGCAGTTTTTATTAAGAGTAGACTATTTAGTAATATTTAGATTCATCAAATAATTGGAAGAAAAAATTATATTTTCAGGGCTCCTTAAACTTTGTTTTTCTGATTAAATGTATTTGGAACTAAGGCATGGTAGTGGGTGTAAACATAGGTCAGGATATAGAACAAAATAATGTGAAAATATCTTTAACATAGTGCATGTTCTGAAATTGTCATATCCATGCAGGCTTACAAACTGCAAGAAAAGGGATGGCAGCCCCGTTGGTTCAGAAGGGAGACTGACCAAAGCACTTATAAGTATTCAGGTGGGTACTGGGAAGCTAGAGAAAATGCCAGTTGGGAAGGTTGTCCTGACATATTTGGATCAAGTATCCCAGATAGAACCAATGAATAGTCTTTTCATATATCTATTTCCTATTTTAACAATTTGATATTAATAATTAATTTGTCATTATTAGTATCATTTTCATGGTCATTCATTCAAAAATGTGATCAATTTTTTGTCTCCGTTTTTCTTTTATGTCGCAATGGTGAAAATAAAATGATTTTTGTATGAATATCTCATCATTCTTAGTTTCAGACTGTAAATACAATAATCATAATAATGCAATTCACATCTTAATGAGGTCAAATCTTGTCCCACACTATTGAATTTATTATTTATGTTTGTCTAATGCATCTTATGGTTGTCTAGATAATGGAAGATCCACAAATTCCTTGCTAGAGAAATGATAGAGGCTATTAGTTTCTCTTCAACTTATTTTTAGCTCAAAAAGTTGGGCAGCCAATTGTCATACTTGTGTCCCTTGTAAATTTTATGAGTCTAGTCTTTGACTGATTACAAGTATATTATTAATTAATTTGTCATTATTAGTATTCATTCAAAGATGTGATAAATTTTTTGTCTCAATTCTTCTTTTATTTGGCAACGGTGAAAATGAGATGATTGTTGTATGAATATATCATCATTCTTAGTCTCAGACTGTAAACACAATATTCATAATAATGTGATTCATATCTTAATGAGGTCAAATCTTGTCCCACCCTCTTGAATTTATGTTCGTCAAATAAATCTTATGGTTGTCCAGATAATGAAAGATCCACAAATTCATTTGCTAGAGAAATGATAGAGATTGTTCATTATTAGTTTCGCCTCAACTTATTTTAGGCTCAAAAAGTTGGGTATCCAATTGTGATACTTGTCTCCTGTAAATTTAATGGGACTAGTCATTACAAGTATGTTAAGCTGTAGCACATTACTCTTTGATGATTTCTCTCTGAATCTTGCATAATCAAGTTATATGAGTATTACAACAAGAGGATGAGCTACAGATATAATTGTAGAATTTCATTATGAGAACCCTTATTGCCTAGTTGTAATATGTTATGCAATGTTGTTTGTACTGATAAGAGTTCATGTAGTTTAGGGTAGAAAAATTACTAGTTAGTTTGGAATGAACATTCTACACAATCTCATTTCAAGTATCTATGTGATTGTTGCATCGACATTCCTTTTGTTTTTATATTCATTGTTTTTAATGTGGCTGCCTTGTAAGCAGTCTTAATTCTCCGTCAATTTAACCAGCTGTTAACCAGGACCATATTAGTCTTAATTCTTCATGATATAGTCATTTAATGTACCGCTTCATTGATATAGTATTTGAGTGTTTTTCTATTAGAATTTTTTTTTGTAAATACATCAAATAAAAGTTCATTGTACCATATGATGTCTTTCTGTGAGCATGAAATGGAAACTCTGCACATTTTAAGTTAACATTTGGTTAAGAATCAAGATATTTCAAGACGTGATTTATGGGTGTTAATGTTAGAATTAAGGTGTAATCTTCACATTTGGTCAAATTAGAGTCCAAAACCAGGACTATATCATGATGCGGTACATTGTGTATTTGATTGTTTTGCTATTAGAAAATTTATTTGTGAATATATCTAACAATAGTTCAATGTACCATAAGATGTATGTCTCTGAGCATCAAATAGAAACTCTGCACATTTTAAGTTAGCATTTGGTTAAGAATCAAGATACTTCAAGATGTGATTTATGGGTGATAGTGTTAGAATTAAGGATGTAATATTCACATTTGTATTTTTTTTCACTAAGAGTAGCGAGGTGCTCTACAGCCTAGAATGGGGGAGATGTTATCATGTAACATTATATTATTACAAAAAAATTAAAGTAATTAAAAATGTTCATGTCCGCTAATAAATAAAAAATTAAAATCAAATGAATAATAATTAAAAAATCAATGTCGGCTTATAAAATTAAAAAAAAATTAAAACCAACAAAGATCTATCTTAAACCCAGACTTATGTGTAAATTTTTATGAACATGTAAAAAAGTTAGATAAATGCAAAAAAATTGATAAAAAAATTTACACCTCTAAGAAATTGGATCTCTCTCAATGCTTAGTAGATCCAGGTTTAAAATGGATCTATGCTGGTGTATTATAATTCCAAGTTTGGTTAGGTTGACATGGTCAAGTTAATGTAGGCCCATATCCCCTTCTTGCAGAAATTGCCTACATCCTTAGTTGTGTATAAATACACAGCTCTTTTGTGTATCTTCATACATTGTGTCACTCATTCTCGCGTATACAAGTGAATTATCCTAAGGGCACCATGGATCAGTCTCTCTCATGTTCTTGGTTTAATCAATCTTATGCTTGGGTTGTTTCTCTCTCTAGTGCACTTGTGCTAAGATTTATCTTATCATGATTGCACTAGTGTTGTTTATTGCTTATTCATTGTAGAATCTGGGTAGGTTTTAGTTCCTGTTTCTCTTGCTAACACTAGTAAATCTCAACCGAGTTTTAGAATGCCTATGAATCTGAGGGTTTTGGTTGGTGACATTGCTGTTGTTTTGTGATTTGTAGAACCAAGGTTTTGGGATCACCTTTTTCACTCATTTTTTGTTGTTGATCCAAATATTTTTTTACTAATAGCATTACCTTAAGGGTTGTAGAACTAGGGCTTTTTGGATCATTTTTTGGGGTTCCTAGGGTTTAAAGCCCTCTTTTATAGCCAATGGTTTCTCCTCTTTTGTTGCATATCTAATTTATGGAAGTTATTAAATTTCCTATGGTTTAAAACCCTCTTTTGTTTCAAGCGCACTCTTGTTTTTGTGTAGATTTGTTTCCAGAAATTGATGGTACCTTCCTAGGGTTTAAAACCTCTTTTGCAACTTGCATACTCTCCTCTTTTGTTGCAGATGTTGATACATTTCTTCTATTGGGTCTATAAAGTAGAGTTGAAATTAATGGATGTGTCTCACAATGCACATCTTGGCCTTACACTTTTTTTGAAACCTTAAACAATCACTCAAATACTAATAGAAATAGACTTTTCAATCAAGTACAAGAACATCTCACAAAGAAGAGCCAAGATTTTATTGTTAAAATCTCTTTATTCCAAATAACCAAGAGCCAAAAGTCCATTTACAATAATGGAGACATCTCTCTTAAATAGATAGAGAGTGATGACCATATTCTAACCAACTCAATCAAATGGGTGAGATTATCACATCATCAACGGTGGAAATATTTTAATTTTACATTATATTGATCACTCACATGCAAGGGGCACACTTCTGCCCAACCACACCTGAGGAAAGAAAAAATATACATGAAGTATGATATAACATGATGATACATGGAAGTGGGGGTCTCCATAGCGGTCTATAGTCTATTTAGGCGCCCCAATATAATAATATAAAGATATGACAATGATATCCAATGCTACAAAGGTGAAGTACACCCTCAACAAGGAAGACATCCTCCCTAGACAAGCCAAAGTATAAAAGTGGATCCCATGTTGAGAAATCATGATGGAGAATGATCCATAGGGCCTCAAGATAAAATACTACATCATCCCACTTCATTTCCTAGCATGAATTAGCCAAATTGATTTCCTTTGATTTTCTTGGAGTAGCAAGAGTCACTTGATCATTTATAATTAATTGTCAGAAATGTTCTGTAAATATTTAACATGCCCACAATTCCATTTCCCGCTACTTGGAATAACAACCTGACTACACCAAAAATTCCAAACAATATCATCATGGTAATACTTGTTACTGAAACCTTAACAACACTTTAGGTGGAAGGTCCTTAATAATTATTTCAAAATTTGATAAAAATTGGTTCATTTCATTAAAAATCACCAAATGATTGTATTGAACCATTTTTTCCATTTCTAGAGCACTGGAATTGTCTGAATGGCCTCAAATAGCATCAAAACATGACAATAGAATAACGGCAACCATATCCATCCTAGGACATGTGTTGACCAAGTCAAACTAGGTTTGACCAAGTAAAAAATGATCAATTTGATGCATGAACTGTAATCTGATCAATCCAGTGCATACAAGGATGAAATATAACTCTCTTATCCGTATTATTAGCCAACTAAAATAACAATAACATAGTAATGGTGATAAATCAATAAATCCAATAAAATTAGGGCTTTTATTAAAGTAAATAAATGGTTTTTTATGAAGTTCTTTATAGATCCTCACTTACAAACTTAACCAAATTGCTATGATAGGCGAGGTGAATGAAACACGGCTAGGATAAGGGGAATGTCTTGTTAACCTTGACACAGGAAACAAGGATCCACTTAGACATATGTAGGACACAGAACAATAGGGAAAGGTAGTGTCTCACAAATAGAATAAGCTGAGTGAGAAGTGTCCATTCAAATCTATCAAGTGTCTACAAAATCACATCCAAGTTTGACTCAAGCTCCATGAAGATCTTTTCTAAGATCCTTGCACTGAGTACACAAGCAATTGTAGTATAAGAGACCCAAGGGGACACTTATAATTAGTTGTCCCTTACTCCATCTCACACCAAAACCTGTGGGCTCCGTAAGGAAATAATCATTATATTTCAAAATATCGTGGCCAATGGTCATTTAGATATAGCATTTGTTCCACATCTGCTTTATTGGTCGATTTACATTTCATTTCATAGCCCTCTTACAGTGTCAGATATGATTAAAAGCACAACAATTTGTAGCTTTCATCAGGGGCTTTTTCATTTCATAATATATAGCATGGATCTCATAAATGCATGTAATGATGGTAGTACAATTTGCTTCAAGTCTAGCTGACACAACTCAGGAAATTAGCCAACCTTAGCTCATACCACAACACCAACATGTACTCTTGGCCCATAAGTGAATCATGGTGTCTGTTGACAAGAATCGTCCACAATCAGGACAAAACATTGATGGCAACCGACCAGAAGGGTCAAGGCTTTAGAAACCCAACTCACTTAGGCTTAAGACCCAACACCAGTGGGTTCTCTTGCCCCAAAAGGTTCAATGCTTTCGGTAAGTTTTGTCGCACAACTAAGATCCAAAACACATGACAACATGGGGTCTACCCAACATAGAGATCAAAGTGGGGAAGGTATTCAATCTCATTGATTAAGGTCCAAGTCAAGGGTCAATCTCAATATGGAAGAAACATATGGGTGGAGGAAGAATATGTGGTGCCAATAAACAAGGTAAGGGTAAGTCTTCATAAGGTAGGAAATACTAGTGAGCATATAAAAAGGTTTCAATATCCAAGATCATATATCCACTCAGTACAACAAGTCTATGAAAGCAAAATCTTAAATAATCACCAATCATCAGTAACCATGTCAAGTTAAAGTTGATAATATGAGTAAGACACTTTAATATCAACTAAATACACATACATATCCTTGTCCATCCATACACATGTCTCTTATAAAACCACCTCCAACTCTGACTACTCATGGGGCAATGAAAATGTACTTTTACATGCTCTTCTACCCTATAAGTGAACCATGGCTACAACTCCATCTCAACGTATCATCCAAGGCTAAGTCATGCCATGGGATATCGTTGTTGATCAATAAAAAAGGCTTTGGTTGATTGCACCACCAATGATCATTGAAAAAAATATGCTCAACACATATGGGATTGGCACTAACTAGAAGAAAAATATAGTCTGTTGCGTCAAGGCAACTCCAGCTACAATGTATGTGATAATAAGTCCTATATAGATGGTTGGTGGTATTCTGCAAAGTAAACCACCTCGGGGCACACCATCAATAGTCATTTCCTAAGGATTTAGTGAGATCTTGACCTCTTGAGTTGGTTCATAATGACATTTGTGAGCTTGTAACCACTCTTCTTGGGGTATCTAAGTACTTCCTCACTTTCATTGGTGTTTTCTCTTGCTTCCTTTGGATATACACCATTCAATCAAAGGATGATATTTTGTGAAATTCAAAGAACTTAAATCATTGGTAGAAAATAAAAGGTGAGAACAATATTTAAGTGTATCAAGATTAATCATGGAAGAAGATAAATTAGTGGTAATATCCAAACATTTCTCAAATTTCATGGCATCTCTTGGCAAAGGATTGTGCCACAGTGAAATAAAGTAGCAAACTAAAGGTATAGAGATATTATAGAAATTGCTTTATTAATGCTTCACTCTAAACAAATAGAGTTTAATTTTGGGAGGAAACAATGGTTTGTTCAACCTGCATCATCAATTAGATTCTTATTCTTGTTGTTTAAGGTATGAGAAAAGGGAAACAAATTGGATCCTAAAACTCGTCACCAGTGATTATGGTGGGTTACTAAGTGAAGTTTCCAAAGCATATAGTTTGTATATCCATCCAGTACTTACAAAGTGATTGAAACATAAATGTTGTCTTTGATTGTTAGGATATTTAGACACTGAGGAGTTACTTAATATTAACTTGGTATAATGTATCTTTAGGTAATATGATATTTAGACACTTAGGAGTTAGTTAAGATTAACTTGGTATAATGTATCTTTAGGTAAAATGTGTTTCGTTAGTATACATTATTAGGTATTTGTACTTATGTAATATGATGATCATGATATGTTCTAGATATAGAGTGATTTGATTATTCATTTTCACCTCGATATTAACGACTATTGATTTGTGGATTAACACCTGGTTGGTCCATGATCTCTATTTAAACAACATGGAAAGTCATTTGATTGATGAATGATTGTGAGAAATTCATATGTAAAATATTTTTCCTTTGCATAATGTATTGCCCCAAGTGGCTATTTAGCTGGAGTTGTGGATTGTTTCCCTCTTTGAGCATTTAAACAACGTAAAAACCTATGTGTGTTGATCTATAATATGTTTGTGTGAGTGGCTGTTGAAGGTGTTCGATCTTCTGAAAATACCTTGTCTTAGTTGAACATGATATCATAGCTCTTATGAAGTTTCGCTTCAGTTGTTGAATGGGTTTTTTGAATCGATGTTGCTGTATGCATCAAAGACTTTTTGGTTTTTGATATTTTTGTGCATTTTTGGATTGAGAGAGGTGTTCCATTTCCTTTGGATTCTTTCTTTCAGTTGGAAATGCTTTTCATTTCACTAGGAAAGGTTTTTGTTTGCCCAATATATGACTATTTTACCAGATTCATAGGTATACTGTTTACATTTTTGGATTAAAAAAAGTATTTCTTATATCCTTTAATTTTCTAGCTTGGTTTTCTATTTTATTCATGGTTTGTTATATTTTTTTCTGTGCATGCTCGTTTTTGTGCACTCTATGTGAACTCGACAAATTAGAAACATAGTAGAAAGGGTTTTTGTTGACTATGTATGATCTTTGTCATGTGCCTTGTGCAAACTTAGTAAACCATAAATAGTAAGAATACTTACATTTTCTAGGAAAGCTAACCAAATACTAATCCCAAATCTGAGAAATTTCGGTTTCTGTATTTTGTTTTTTGTTTTCATGTGATTGTTTAAAGTGTCTTGCAGGACAAAAAAACAAGGTTTTTGGGCAAGCATGCCCTCCCAACAATAACAACACTACCTACACTCTCCTCCATAATCTTACTAAATCTTTTGTTTAGCTTACTTGGTTGAAAGCTAAGTAACTAGACACATCCATTTTGGGCTAAGTGTCTCGTGGGGTCGTTTCGGACACGAAAACGACCTTAGTTCATGTCAGACACAATTTTTTTCGTGTTCTGATTTTTGGACATGAAAAAAATCGTGTACGACATAAACTAAGGTCGTGTTCCATGACTGTCATGATGTGCCCGAAAACACGACACAAAATCCACGAAAAGAAGGCTCGCAGCCACTTTAAAAATGATTTTTCCTATTTCATTTTTACATTTGCAACTGAAGGGAGAGTTAAGAGTGTTTTTTTGTTAAGAGGATTCAAACTCACCATCAAGCAAGAAGAAGGATGTCTCAATCAACTAGGGTAGTAGCTAAAGGGAAAAGGAAAGGGAGAATTGCCCTATCTAGAGCTTCTCCTGCTCTTCTTTCACCAAGCATATCCTCTTCTAATCTTGCTAGTGCTCTAGCTACTTCTAGTGGAGCTCAATGTCAACTTAACCTTGTTTTAGCAAGACAACAAGCCCACGAGAGTAAATACCCTTTGTGGAAGTATGTGACAAGGAAAGTGTTGATGTTTTGATCAAAATTGGAGATGCATGAACTTTAAAAATTTTATCGATCAATTTCAACACATAAATTTCATAAATCAACCACATATGAATCTCATAAATATGCTAGCCACATAAATCGGATCCATCAATCAATCAACCATGAGAGGCAAGATATGCCCTAGGAAAACCCTCCAAACATGGAGGATGAAAAAGCCGACAATTCTTTGAGTATGATAGATAGATTTGCAAAGATTGGTTTACAAAATATAAGCAGATTGCCAATAAGTGATAGAAGCTCAGCAATAGAGAAGAGAGATCCAATGCAACTCTGCAAAAATAATTGTATGCAACTGTATCGAATTTTCCATATGCATAGCATATAAATAACAAGCCAAAAACGCTAACATGCAAAAGATAGTGCATATGAGGCTCAGTAAACACACTGAGAGCACCACGTAGTACATTCACAAGGAGGAGATAAGTAGAATTCCCTCCATAAAACCATTAACACCCTCCTTCCATAATTAGCTTTTCATTGAATGTCCACTGATTTGAACTAAATGTTAACTGACTTGATTTGAAAGTGAACTGGTTGAATTGAATGTTAACTGGCTTGATCTGAAAGCGATCTGACTTGAACTGACTAAATTAAATGTTAGCTGACTTGAACAGACTTAATTGAATGTTAATTGACTTGAACTGGAAGTGAACTAACTGGACTGATTATGAACTAACTAAACTGATCTCAAACTTCAATTGAATGCATGACCATAAATTTAGGAGACTAAATTATTGTCTTTGGTTTTTTCACACTTAGTGTTATCCATGCACAATTTCTGTTAGGATTATTATTAATCCTCCCTTTTCTCACATAAGTCTATTTTTTTATGTCCCTAGCTTAGGATGTCTTCATTACTTCACCAGTGCATGGGGGACACATCTACTTGACATCCACCACTTACCACACATGTCTGCATCCATTTGGTGCTCTAGGAATCAATCCCAATAATTTAGGAACCCACCCGAAGTGTCACTCCAGTAGGTATTCAGTTATGTCAGTTCTGCTCCAATCTCCATCAGTTAGATCACTTCCAGTGTCTCTAGTGCCAGCTTTGCATGCATGCAAGGAGTGTGGTGCCTTTGTTCGCCTACCCTCTTTAGTTAACTTATTTTAATTGATTGTAACTAGTTATTAACTATTTTAGTGATATGGAGTTGCACTAGTTATCTCTAGTGGTGATTTTCCCATACTAAGTTAGCTCCTAAGTCGGTCTAGGTTGGTAGATTCAACTGCCTCTTCGTGTATTCAAATTATTCCTTGTGATTTATTATAATTCACCCGTAATGTGAATATTATTGTAATGGAATATTTCTCACATTGTTCTTCAACTCATTGTGTAATAACAATTATTCCTCTCTATATTTTTGTTGTGCAATCTATGTGAAGACTATTTTTGTCCCACCTTCCTGTCAGAATCTAATATGGTATCAGAGCCTGGTCAAACTATTTGAATCTCCCTCAAATAATTACATTGATGCACTAGAGATTGTGCCCATTATCGAAGAAGAGTTTGATTTGTCTTACATAAATTTTCATTCTAGTTTTGTGCAACTACAAAAATTTCAAGATGAAGAAATTGGTCATTCAATTCGAATTTGTGAAAGTCTCCTTGATGAGACTCCTTCTGTTGTTGCTATCGAAGTTTTTGATAATTTTGGTATTTCATGTTTTCATGCAACTACTCCAGAAGAGAATATTCAAACCTCCATTGTTGAAGAAAAAAATATCCTTCCATCCCATTCAGTCATTCTCCAGTGTTTCTTCTATCCTAAATTATGTGCAAAATTTGCCAGTGACTACTTAAGGAGCTAAAGAGAAATTCGATTCCTCTCTTTCCACTCATGCTATTGGTGTGAAGAGAAGTGATATTTTGGATGTTATGAAAGAAATATGATATCTGGGAAGTGATCTATTCACCCTTAAAGATCCAATTCTTCCAGTGAATTCCTACTTGATCACTTGCATCGATAAACCGAATTTTGCTGAAGGAGGAGAAATTTGTGCATTTTTTCATCTCAATGGCGCACTTTGTACGTTTGTTCCTCATTCTTGGATATTCTCTCACCTTATTTGGTTCAAAGTTAGAGTTTCAAGGCCTCTCAGTTATGCTTGTAACTGATATCATCAATTTTGGTGTGAAAAATCAAGCACCTCAAGTCTCTTTCAAGTTTACTGTTGGGGATTCAATTTCAGTTTCTTCTTATGAGTTTGTTGATATTTTTTTTTGTGAATCATTGGATATTTTAGAAGCTAGATCAGATTATGGAGCTCAAGCATTCGCTCTCCATGGTCCCAAGCCTCCTCCTCCTTCCTACTCGATCACATGCTCATCTTCTCACAATGCTAGAAAAGACGAAGACCTCTTGCATTCGCTTGGATGCTTGCTCCTCTCATTTGGAGTTGATTTTACTTCACATGGTTTGAAGTATCAAGCACATCAAGACTCATTTGAACCTAATTTCAAGATCAAGTTAAATGAGCACTCACTTTTGCTCTTTTGTCAGATTATCTCAGTTTCTCTACATGGTCCCATAATCTCTTATACAACCGTATATGTTCCTGATCAATTTGAGCATATTCCTCGTATTCCCAAGAAGAATATCCCTCCAGAAATCTAATCAAGTTCACACCTACTTGGGTTTGGAGCAGTTTATTTTTTGGTGCATCTCTTGTCCATTTTTTAGGAAGGATTTTCCCCATGCGGTTTTTCCTTTTTTCCTCATTTTACATGGATAAATAAATTTTACATTTAGATTGTAATGGGTGACCTTTATTATTAGTTACCAGGGCCCAGGTTGTCCAAAGTTATGATTATTAGTAATCCTCCCTCTTTCCACATAATTCTATTTGTTTATTTCCCTAGCTTAGGAGGTCTTCATCACTTCACTAGTGCATGGGGGACATATCTACTTGACATACACCACTTATTGCGCATGTCTGCATGGATTTTGGTGCTTCAGGGATCAATCCCTATAATTTAAGAACCCACTCAGAGTGTCACCAATAGTGTCCAGCAGTTGAATCCAGTATGTATTAATTCATGTCCAGTTGTGCTCCAATCCCCATCAATTAGATCACTTCTAGTATCTCTAGCACCAGTTATGCATGCATGCAGGGAGTGTGGCCCCTTTGTTCACCTACCCTCTTCAGTTAATTGATTTATCTGATTGTAATTGATTTATCTGATTGTAACTATTTATCTGATTTATCAAAATAATTATTCCATACTGATGATCATATATATTACCCCGGGCCATATAGTCATATGCTAAAGTAATTCACTATAGGAGTAGCTAAGTCCTAAAGGATACTTATAGCTTTCAGTGACCATGACTAGCAATATATCACATAGTGTAACTACATGACTTGATACAACACAAGTCCATTTTCATAATTGGAGATCCATTTTCATAGGGTACCATCTATGAGAATCATTGACTTGATACAACACAAGTCTAGACTTGATACAACACAAGTCCAGTCTTGATACAACACAAGACTCCAATCTTAACACAACACAAGACCATAGTACATGCATCCCACCTCAATACATGAGGACATATATAGGACTTGATACAACACAATGTCCTGACTTGATACCACACAAGTCCCTAACTTGATACAACACAAATATCAGAGAATGACTCTTGATGTTGTACAAACAACAAAAAAAGGGCCTAGAGCAAAGATTGGTGGGGGATAAAATGTGTGTTGGAGTTGCAATTTCTTCAAGAATGAGTTCAAGACATATTACCAGGCTAAGGGGCATTTTTTGGCCCTTCCTTGTGGGATTTCTTCATGCAAATTGTGAGTAACACCCAAAGGGGGGACATGGAGAAAGAGGATCATGTTGGCCAAGGGAAGGTGGTAGCAGTAAGAAAAACACAAAAAAATGAGGATCCTCTTTCAATCTTGAGGAAACCCTCTAGAACTAGGTATTCACTTAACCTATATGGGTGTGAGGTTGATACTTATCCAACAAGAAAGACATAGAGGCCAACTACAAGTGGTCCAATGGACATGATTTTTCAACAAGAGGCACGAGACGAGGTAGACCTTATCGTTGCATTCTTTTTCTACCTCAACTTCATTTCATTCAATGTTGCACGATCACCATTGTTCATAGATATGTGTCAAAGTCTAATTGAACAAGCTCCAACTGGTTATGTGCCTCATGGTTTAGAGAATCTTAGAACCACATTGTTGGTTAAGGAAAAGAAGGAGGTGGATAAAATTCTTGATTCAATTAGATCAGAATGGACCTCGGTCAGTTTCATTATTGTTTCTGATGGATGGATGAATACAACATGTCATCCACTCATCAATTTCATGGTTCCTTCCCCAAATGGACTGATGTTCTTGAAAGTGGTGGATGAACTTGGGGAATACAAGGATGCACAATATATGGGTGAGTTGTTCATCAAAGTCATTGAAGATGTAGGTGTTGAGTCTTGTGTACAAATCATCACAGATAATGCACCTGTTTGAAAGGATGTTGGCATGCTTGTGGAATCTAAATATCCATAGATATTTAGATTTTCATATATTTTCATTTGAGTTGTTAGTTATATTATTGTAGAGTCTAGAGTATAGACTCATTTATACTCTCTTTTATTGATCTTATAGGTATTTTGGATATCTTGCGTTGTCCATTCTTTGAATTTAGCATTGAAATCTATTGCTTCAGATGTGGCATGGATTGACAAACTTATTGAGGATGCATACCATATCTGTAACTTTGGACAAAACAATTCTAATACTCTCATAATCTACAAAGAGTACACACATATTTCATTGTTGAAGGTTGTAGATATTCTGTTTGCTTCCTCATTCATCATGCTCAAGAGATTGAGGGAGGTCAAAACCACTCTTGGGTCCATGGTTATTTTAGAGTTTTGGTCCTTTTGGAGAAACATGGATTATATTGCTTCAAAAAAGGTAAAAGACACAGTGCTAGATGATGGTTGGTGGAAGAGGGTAGATCTTACCATTAAGATCATGGACCTGATCATTTCTTTGTTGTGGTTTGCAGACACGAACTAACCCATCCTAGCATATGTTTATGAGGGGTGGGATTCCATGATTGAGTCCGTGAGGACCATTTTTATGGAGAATGAGTGTGTTGAGTATGAGACATCGGAAAATAACTTATGGCCCATCATACATGATATTCTTATGTCCAAGTGAGATAATAATTGCACACCTTTGCATTTATTGGCCACTCATTGAACCCCAAGTACTACAATCATACTACCTTAATGGTGGGTTGGAGCCTTCACGCAGAGTCCCTTCTCACATGGATGGAGATATTTCTCAAGGGAGGAAGGATATATTTAGTCGACTACTTCAGGATAGAGACATGCTTGAGGAGGTGGAGTAGTGCTTTGTAGAGTTTTTCACCGCCACTAGGAGAATCAAAGGCTATGAGGTTCTTAGAGACAGGGGGTTAAAAAACCATATGTTTGGTGGGAAAGTCATAGGGTAGAATTCCCTCTTCTACAGAATATAGATTGGAGGGTTACCTCTAAAGTTAATGCATCCTCTTGTTGTTAGAGGAATTGGAGCACATAGGGGAACTTATACAATTTGAAGAAGAGCGGGCTTGAGAAGTCGAGGGAAGAGTCGATGGTATATGTGCACTCCAACCTTCATCTTATTTACAGGAAGAGGAAGGAGTGGGTGAAGGAAAAGATAAAGAGGTGGGATATCTTTCCTAATGATAAGGGTTTGGATAGCACTACTGATTTGGCATTAGCCAACATGGATCTTAATGATTCAGTGCTAGAGCCGGTCACTTTTGGTTATGGTGATCCTTTGGGGGGGTCATCCTCCGCACCAACAGATGTAGATTGTCAGATGGGAAGAGAGAAGGAAGAGGAGGGTAGTGATGAGTTTGTTGATTCAGACGTGGAGGAGGACTATTGACAAATGATATTCTTCCATCTTGATATCATCTATGATCTACCTTTTTTTGTATTTACTATTTACTACTACTAGTTGTCATTGGCATTCCGACATTTATGTAATACATTTTGATTTTAATGACTTAATGAGAAATATGGTTTCGAGATCTTAAGATATATGAATATCCTATCATATTTGTGTCTCATTGTGATTTTTGAATGACAAAATGTGTACCGTGTATTGATTCATATTAGTAATTTAACAATTTATATTGAATATTTGTAAATGTTCTAGTTTCTAAAAACAATTGGATATATATATATATATATATATATATATATATATACATATACATATACATATACATATACAACGTGTCCTCTGTGTCCTTATTCCGGGGTCATCGTGTCCATATTGGACACTCGTATTTTTGTGCCCTTCATGTCCCACGTCCTTGTGTCAGGTGACTTAGGTTGAAAGTTACTTTACTAAGTAAGAGCTCTTGGGTTCAAGTCATTTGGTTACTTTTTGCAAAAGTTTATGTAACTTTAATATATAAAGTAACTACATTGCAAAAGTTCTTCACTCTTATTTTATAAAAGTGGGTTACTTATTTAAAGCAACTTATTTGTAAAAGTGAATTTATACACAAAGTTATTAAAGGGGGGATTTTTTATTGCATTTTTTTGGCTAGTGTCACCATGTGGATCAACCTGTGCCTACCATGTGGCTCATTCGATTCCTTTTTTATACATTAAAGGGAATAAATTTGACATCCAAAGTCTGTTTTCAATTCCATTTATTTTAACTGTCTATTTTTTCGATATCTTTGTAGATCTAGACCATCATTTGATGTCGTTGAATCCATATTACAATGTGACCGCTCCATGTGATATTGTTCTTACTAATACAAACTACTTCTCATGGAAAATTCGTATGGGGGATATCCTATGAAGTAAGGGACATTACCAGACTAATTGGAAAAAGAAACTACCCTCATTGATATAGATAATAAAATAAAATGGGACAAAAATATGACGAAACCTGTGGATTAACTGAGTTGTCAATTTCTAGTGATTTACGATTCCACCGTCAAATAATTGATGAATTGAATAAGGCTTGGAAAAAAATGGAAATCACATTTGGTAAACACTAAGATTCGAGATCACTAGTATGAAAATGAGTTGGGTGCTTTAAATCTAAGTGATTTTTCTTGTATTCAAGATTGTCTATCTAAATTCAAAACCTTTAGAACATCAATTGAAGAATGCAGAATAAATAAGGAAAAAAATTATTTATGTTATTCTTTTCAATATCATCCTTTCTATTATGTTTTTACATCTACCTTTTATTCCTCAAAATAATCTCTGGGTTCTAACTATATAGAACCCATTCTTAAATTTATTTGCAATGATTTGATTAGAGAGAAAGATAAGATCATACATCTAGGAGTAAACAACGTTGCTGATACATATAGCAAAACCTTAGTGGCACAACAGAAGAATAAAACCAAGAATCTTAAGAAGAAACTTCCTTCTAACAATTAGCAAAACAAGGGTCCCGAATCCTTCCAATGGTGATAGGGGAACCAAATCGAAAGTTAAGAAGAATGAGCACCATTGCAATTTTGCAAGAAAGATGGTCATGTAGAATCTAATGGTTTCAAGAAGATGGTAGTCTTGGAAGCAACAATTAATAAACACAACATCGACTTTGATTTGTCTTATAACTCTACAACTCGTGGACATGCACTTTTTTCTTCTGGTTTTTCCTTTATCACATCTTCTTCCTCTTCTTCTAATAAGTGGCTTATTGATTATGGAGCATCTTATAATATGGCCAAGGGTAAAACCATATTTTCTATTCTAAATGAATGTAGCACAAAAAATATATTTGTCAACGATGATAGAACTTTAAATGTTGTAAGATATGGAACAATCTAGCTAGATGATGGTCAATTCAATGGTGTGTTATGTGTTCCAAAAAATTTCTGCAATTTGTTGTCAATATATCAAATCACTCATTTTGGTGAACGTAAGACGGTAGAGTTTACACATCACCAAATTGTAATCAAGGAAATCAAATATCTTAATCATGTCATAGAAAACCAAAATTGTTGATGATATCACTAGGTTGTACAAATTCAACAACGTTGGATCATCGCCTTTTCCCTTACTTTTTATTGCGCATAGTGATGACTTAAGAAAACATTGACATGAGTGATTTGGTCATTTTAATTATCGCTCATTGCAACAAGTACGTAACTATAAAATGGCGATTGGTCTTCTTCTCGTCTCTTTCAAAAATGGTGTTTTTCCAAGGTGTGTTCTCGACAAACATCATCGAGATAGTTTTGAAAAATGTGCCTCTTGGAATGCTTCGATCCTTTGTAGCTTGTTCACAATAATTTGTGTGGTCCACTTCGTTCTTTTTTCTCTGGCTTCAAGTATTTCTTAAGTTTTATCAATGACTTCTCCAGATGCACTTGGATTTACTTCTTAAAACTTAAAGAGTGAAGTTTTTGACAAATTCTTAGCCTGCAAGGTCCTTGTAGAAAAACAATTTGGAAATCAAATACACAAGTTAAGAACATATAACAGAGAGGAATATGTAAACAATGGATTTACTACTTATTGTTGATATTTGAGCAAAAACGAAGAAGCTTGACCTTTAAAATTTTATCAATAAATTTCAGCACATATGTATCTCATAAAACATATACATTTGACTATATAATCCACACGTGAATCACATAAATATATCAGCCACATGTAAATCTCACAAATATATCAGCCATATAAATCATCTTCCATTAGAGGAGTTTTGAGGTCTAAAATGGGCCTCATAAGGGAAATAATAAAATAAGAGTTATAATAATAAAATAAAAGTTCTAAATTTTGGAGGGGAAAAAGGAAAAAACTATTTTTTCTATATCTCCTTATTGTTTCACACAAATTCTGAGTTTTAGGAATCGTTGGATGTGGAATTTAATTCTGCATCCAACCCATACTCACACTGCATACTTCTGAGGTATCCACGACACCCAAAAATGAAAATTATATTAAAATACGTTTTTTATTGAAATTTTCATTTTTTGGTGTCGTGAATACCTCAGAAGTATGCAGTGTGGGTATGGGTTGGATGCTGAATTAAATTCCGCATCCAACGAGTCCCAAAACTCAAAATTTGGGTGAACCCATAAGGATATATACCAAAAATACGAAATAAAAAGTAGTTTTTTCTTTTTCCCTCCATTTTGTTGTACAAACTTTACCCTTATGGTTGACATCATCATCTTGAATCATGTTGGTTCTTATAAAGTGAATTTTAATGGTACAATTTTTGTTTTGAGGCCTATTTTTTACCTCAAAACTCCCCTAATGATAAATCAACCGTATAAAAGAGCTCCATAAATCAATCAACCATAAGAGATAAGATAAACCTTGGGAAATCCTCAAACACGAAGGATGAAAAACCCAACAATTCTTTGAGTATGATAGATATATTTTCAAATAATGGTTTACAACACATAACTATATTTCCAGATAAGAGATATCAACACAACAATAGAGAAGAGAGATCCAACTCAACCTTGCAAAAACAAATGTATGCAAATGTATTGAACTTTCCATATGCCCAACATATTAATAACAAGCCAAAAATTCTAGCATGTAGAAGGTAGCACATAGGAGGCTCAGTAAACACACTAAGAACACCACATAGTGCATTCACAAGGGGGAGCTAACTAGAACTCCCTCCATGCAAACATTAGCACCCTTCCTTTTCTCAATTAGCTTTAACTAAATGTTCATTGTCTTGAACTGAAAATTGAATTGACTTGAACTGAATGTTAATTTTATTTGAACTGGATGTGAACTATCTCAATATTTAAGTCATTCCTGATCACTTAGTTAACATACTAACTTAAGTTTCATTAGTGCTTCATTCTTGATGCCATCCATGCACAATTTCTATTATTAACTTTTGCATGGTTATCTTTAGTTAACTAATGCATGCTGATTGATGAACATTAAGCTCTTCTTTACTTAACTAATTACATTAATTAATAGTTCAATTGATGCTTTGACTGACGCACTGATTGAGGCATTCATATTTAACTGAAGCTTTATAACTTGAGTTCGCTCAGACATTTGCATGGGCAATTCGAATTATCTCTCACTATGATTTATCTCATTATCATTAAATAATTAATGCATGGTCCATATTTATATTATTTATCCATCTTATTATATCATACTTAGAAGAATTATTCCATACATACTAATGATCATATATATTACCCCGGGCCATATAGTGATATGCTAAAGTAATTCACTCTAGGGGTAGCTAAGCCCTAAATGAGACTTATAACACTTAGTGACCATGATTGATGCAGGAGGATCTTCCCAACCAATTGAAATTGAAGTCTTCAAATTGAAAATATAATATTTTAGTTGTGTAGAGATCGATGAGACGATTTTGGTGACGTTCATTTCGTGCGAAATGGACTCCGGACGTGAAAGTTATTTAGTTATGAAATTTTTGTGAAACAAGTAATTTGGGGAAAAAAAGGTGCCATGTGGAACCACTGTAAGGGTGACACATGGCATGTATGGAGATGACATGGAACCAACACAAAGTGCCATGTGGCATATACATTCAGTAAATAGGTGACATGGCAGCCTTGCAAGAGACCACGTGGAGGTTTCAGGTGACATGGCAGGTGATTTGGACCAATGAGTACAAGGTGACAAGTGGACCAATGCAGGTGTGCCATGTGGCAACCAATTAGCTTATATGGTATTTTGTTTACCAAAATTTATGATCTTAGGGAGGATCGAACCCTCGACCTCCTCTCTGGCTAAGCCTCCACCAAATCTACCTAGTCATGCCCATCATTCATCGGTTCTTAACCCAAAAGGGTGCCACCTCTATTTAAGTTTGAATGGTGGCTCATTTTGAAAAAAGGTCTCCCTCAACTCCCATATCCATGTGTAATTTTTGTAACACTTAACTTCCATACTATGTTGATGTATTTGTAACTTTGCAATGTATTCACTTGTATATCTTATGTATTGTACCCCCGATATTTATTCTGGGAAGTGTCTATAATGTATTTGAGTCATGTCATGCCCCGATGTTCCTACCAGGAGATTCAATAATGTAAACAAGTCATGTAAAGTCATTATGGGTAACCCTCCTATTGATCAAGGTTTAAAGTCCCCGCAGTTGTGGGGCCCTAGGGTTATTAGACTCTCCTAGAGAAGTCGGCCCTAGTGAGTTATTGTCAAGTCGGGAATTAGTATAAATAGAGAGTGAGCCTCTCTATTTATCAAACATTCACTCACACTCAGTTGTAGCGCATAACTGAGAGAGAAGAAGTTGCTGGGACAAGAGAGAGAGAGACTACTGCTGTCGAGAGATCATCTTACTATTTTTGGGGTTTTGCTTTTGGTGTTGATTCTATTTCTGAGGAAGTTGCGGGGTTTTCTCCTTTATGGTTTCCCCGAGGAAAAACTTTGTGTTCATTGTCTCTTATGTTTGATTGTTGTGCTTGTTATTCTCTCAGTTAAAGATCCTAAGATAATGCTAGCTTGAATGATAAAAATCTAACATGGTATCAGAGCTAACCTGAGAAGAAGACATTGTGCAGCTGCGGAAACTATGGATTCCTACTTTTTGGATATCTCTCCAGATATTTTCAGCAAAAGAAGGTTGGGTTGACTCTCCTCTCCAAGGAGCATCTTTTTGTCGAAGCAGAATCTAATTCTGAGCATTTTCAGTTTTTGACCCGACACTACTGCCGAAAATTAGGGATTTCCACAGAAGTGGAATTTTTTAGTGAGCCCAGGCCTGGATAGGTCTCCTCCTCAAAATGGAAGTTTAGAGATCAAGATCAAATTTTTTGGTTGGGCAGAACTCCGGGAAAGTCAAACCCTAATCTGCTCCTGAACCAGCTCTGCAGAAATTCAACTCCAAATCCAGTTTCGACATCTTGATCTGGTAAGATCTAAATATTTTGCATTTCCATTTTAGGTTCTCTGTTAAGATGTCTCATCATACCAAACTTGATGAAAATCTTGAGGGAGTTGATAACTTCCGAGCCTGGAAGTATAGTATCTCCCTGGTTCTGGAAGAAAATGAGTTGGACTCTTACATCAATGAAGAGGTTCTATTTCCAGAGGGAGATGAGGCTAAGGCCTTACACAAGAAGAAATTGGTCATGGCTAAGAGGATTATTGTTGATTCAATCAAGGATCACCTCATACCACAAGTGTCCTCCCTAAAGACACCAAAATCTATGTTTGATGCCCTGACCAAACTATTTGGAGGAAAGAACATAAACTAGAAGATGGCTCTGAGAAACCAATTGAAGAATGTAAAGATCCAGAATGTGGAAACCATCCAGTCTTACTTTACATGGGACTCTTTCATTCAAGCGATCTGTGCCAGAAATAAGCTAGTCAAGTTTAGCAGACTATGGAAAGAATTATCACAAGAAGAAGATCGGATAACAGCTTGAGAAGAAAAGATGGGAAGTGAAGATCAAGCTCTCACAGTACAATCCAAGAAGAGAAAAACAAATCATCACCAAGGTAAGCATTTTCATCCTATAAGATCCAACAAGAATCTACCTAAATCCAGATGCTTTACATGTGATGAAAAAGGACACTATGCTAGAGATTGTCCTAAGAACAAAAATTGCTCTCTCAAGAAGAAAGGGAACAAGAGAAGACATCATGCTCATGCTGCAGAAGATGATGAACCTTCCACAAAGAGAATTAAGCAAGAAAGTGATGATTCTTCAAGTGATGAAGAATATGTTTTGATTTTCGCTCTCATGGGAAACATCGCACATGGAAGCAATGATTGGATTATAGACAGTGGGGCTTCCAAACATATGACAGTATTCAAAGAATCCTTTGTGAAACTATCAGAACATGAATCACCCCACAAGGTGAAACTTGGAGATGACTACCAGTATCCAATAAAATGTAGTGGGGAATCCTCCTATAAATTAGACTCTGGAAAATCTATGAAAATGAAGGATGTCCTATTTGTACCAAGACTTAAGAAGAACCTCCTCTCCATCTCTGCAATGGATTTGAAAGGCATGAGGGTTGCATTTATAGATGGCCAAGTCCTCATATGGTCAAAAGGAAAGACTATTGATGATGCAGTAGTGATTGGGGAACAAGAGGGAGGTCTATACAAATTGAAGGGCCAACTAGAACAAGCTTTGGTTCATGACTTAGTGGAACCAAATGAACTTTGGCATAGAAGGATTGCACATGTGCATTATAGAGCACTACCACTTGCAAGCAAAGTTGTTGAAGGTCTTCCAGAAATTCAGGAAAAACATGATGGTGTCTGCAAAGGATGTGTGAAAGGAAAGAACACAAAGAAGACATTTCCAAGTAGCGAGAGCAAGGCAAAAGGAATCTTGGAAATCATCCACTCCGATGTATGTGGTCCGATGTCAGCCAGTTCATTAAGTGGGTATAGTATACTATGTTTCTTTTATTGATTATTTTTCTAGGAAGACATGGATATACTTCTTAAAGAACAAATATGAAGTATTCAGCAAGTTCAAGGAATTCAAAGCCTTGATCGAGAACCACATAGAAAAGAAGATCAAGACCTTTCAATTAGATAATGGCAGGGAATTCACATCAAATGAATTCAAAGAATTATGCAAAGATTCAAGGATTAAGAGGGAGTTAACCACTCTATATAATCCACAACATAATGGGGTTGCAGAAAGGAAGAATAGAACGATCATGGAAGCTGCAAGGGCCATGCTTTATGATCAAGATATTCCCATGCATATATGGGAAGAAGCTTCCAGAACAACAGTGTATGTATAGAACCGTACTCCACATAGAGTACTAGAGAACAAGACACCTGAAGAAGTATTTTCTAGCAAGAAACCAAAAGTCAGCCATCTCAGAATATTCAGCTATCCAGTGTACATACACATTCTGAAAGAAAAGAGGATAAAGTTAGATCATTCAAGAAGGAAGGGTATATTTGTGGGATACTCTGAAATCTTGAAGGCTTATAGAATATGATTCCCAAGATTCAAGAAGATCGACATCAGCAGGGATGTAACATTTGACGAAGACTCAACTTACAACAAATCCAGAAAGAGACTTGCTAAAGAACCTGAAGAAATAGAAGTACCTAGAATTCATGACAAAACCATGAACGAAGAAATTCAAGAAGAAGATCGAGAAATAGAAGAACCTCAAGAACCTGTAGATCCACCTCAGGAGAAGAATCCTAACAAGAGGAAACTTGCTTAGGTACGAGAAGCTATCCAAGGTGCAGAAAGATATGGGGCTCTAGAAGAAAATCACAGAGAAAGGAAAAGAACCAGGTCCTGCTCCGATTATGTAGCCTTATTATGTGACTTCATCGATAAAGAACCTTCCAACTATGAAGAAGTGACAGAAAGGAAAGAATGGAAGGATGCTATGATCGAAGAGTATCAATCGATCATGAAGAATGATGTTTGGGATATTGTCCCAAGACCAGAAGGGAAGTCTGTTGTAACCTCCAAATGGATCTACAAGATCAAGCATGCTGCAGATGGCAACATAGAGAAATATAAAGCAAGATTTGTGGCTCGTGGCTTCTCCCAGAAAGAAGGAATAGATTATGAAGAAACTTTTTCACCTGTAGCCAGATACACTTCCATCAGATCAATACTTGCTCTGGCTACAATGATGAAATGGAAGATACACCAGATGGATTTCAAGATTGCTTTATTGAATGGTGTAGTGGAAGAGGAAGTGTATGTGGAGTAGCCACTTAGTTTGGAGACACATGACAGGGAGAATCAGGTGTGTAAATTGAAGAAAGCCTTGTACGGTTTGAAACAAGAACCCAGGACATGGTATGGTAGAATTGATAGCTTTCTATCCAGTTTGGGCTTTACCAAAATTAAATCAAATTCCAACCTTTACTACAAGGTTGAATATCGTAACCCAATGATACTCCTATTGTATGTAGATGATTTGTTTGTAACAGGTATGGATGGGTTGATTGCTGATACGAAGAGGAAGCTTGCTTCCAAGTTTGAAATGAAATACTTGGGTATGATGCACTATTTTCTAGGCATGGAGGTGTGGTAGAATGTAGATGGAATATCCCTTAGACAAGGGAAGTATGCAGTAGAGATCCTGAAGAGATTCAGGATGATGGACTACAAGGCCATGACCACACCTATGGAATCAAACCTGAAGCTATTGAGTGATGCTTCATCCGAGTCGGTTGATGCCACAATGTATCGTCAGATGATTGGGTCCTTGATGTACCTGACGAATACGAAACCAGATATTTTCTTTGCTGTGAACACCTTGAGCCAGTTCCTGACTAATCCGAGACATGTTCATTTGATTGCTGCAAAGCATATTCTGAGGTAACTAAAGGGTACATTTGATTATGGGCTCAAGTATAAGGCTGATCAGAAGATTAACCTAGAAGGTTATGTTGATTCAGATTGGGCAGGAAGTGCCATTGATAGAAAGAGCACTTCAGGGTGTTGCTTCAGCATGGGATCAGGTGTGATCTCTTGGTTTAGCAGGAAGCAGTCTTGAGTGGCACTAAGTACAGCTGAAGCAGAGTATGTCGTAGCTTGTTCATCTAGTTGTGAGGCAGTATGGCTGAGGAAGCTATTGTCTGATTTATTTGATCTCCAGTTGGATGCTACTTGTATATATTGTGACAACTAGAGTTTTGTGAAGTTGTCTGAGAACCCGATGTTACATGACAAGTCGAAGCATATCGAGATCAAATATCACTATATCAGGGATATGGTGCATAGAGGAGTAGTGAAGCTCTAGTATGTTGCGATGGACGAACAGATAGCTAATGTATTGACTAAACCATTGGCCATAGTGAAGTTTGAGTACTTTAGGGAGAAGCTTGGTGTTCTCCAGATCGAGGTTCCCTCCAAGGGGAAGTGATGAGTCTGTGAGCCATTCTGACATGGTGAGAGAATTGGTTCCTTCCATGGTCAGATGTAAGTGCTGAGCCATTCTAAGGTGACTGTGGCATGTGTTCCCACATTATTAGATATAAGTGTTGAAGGCCATTCTCTGGGAGAATGGAGGCACCTAGTCAGTTACCAGGAATTTCAGTCTAGGACTGAAGCTCAGCTTAAGTGCTGAGAGGCCATTCTTTGGGAGAATGGAGGAACCTGGTTAGTTACCAGGAATTTTAGTCTAGGACTGAAGCTTAACTTAAGTGTTGAGAAGCCATTCTATGGGAGAATTGAGGCACCAGGTCAGTTACCATGAATTTCAGTCTGGGACTGAAGCTCAACTTAAGTGCTGAGAGGCCATTCTGTGGGAGAATGGAGGCACCTGGTCAGTTACCAGGAATTTCAGTCTAGGACTGAGAGCCATTCTGATTTGACTGCGGGATGTGTTCATTCCACATGATCAAATATAAGTGTAGAGCCCTTCTGACATGGTTGATATGTTCATCCCATGGTCAGATATAAGTGCTGATCCCTTCTTACATGGTTGATGTGTTCATCCCATGGTAAGATATAAGTATCGAGCCCTTCTTACATGGTTGATGTGTTCACCCCATGGTAAGATATAAGTGTTGGGCCTTTTTGACATGGTTGATGTGTTCATCCCATGGTCAGATGTGAGTGTTGGGCCTTTCTGACATGGTTGATGTGTTCATCCCATGGTTGGATTTGAGTGTTGGGCGTGCCTTTCTGACATGGTCGATGTGTTCATCCCATGGTCAGATGTAAGTGCTGGGCGGGCCTTTCTGACTGGGTCAGATATAAGTGCTGAGGAAGATGAAGACCTACTTGGAGGCTATGCCTACAACCAACATGAGAAAGGGTTGGCTCTGTAGAACTTCATGTGATGAGAAGAATCGAAAGATAGCACCTGTGATGATGACCAATGATGATTTAGCAGTGATGATCTAGTGACGATCCAGATCCAGTGATGATGATCCAGTAATGATCCAGATTGAGTGATGATCTAGATCCAGTGATGAAGATGACTTGAAGATGAATATGACTAGAAGATGAAGATAATCCGGATGATACAGAGAAGAAGACTTGTGCAAATAAATTGTGTCGAGATAATACCTTCCTAGTTAAGAGCGAGTGGTGATGTATTTGTAACTTTAGAATGTATTCACTTGTATATATTATGTATTGTACCCCGATGTTTATTCCGGGAAGTGTCTGTAATGTATTTGAGTCATGTCATGCCCCGATGTTCCTATCGGGAGATTCAATAATGTAAACAAGTCATGTAAAGTCATTATGGGTAACCCTCCTATTGATCAAGGGTTAAATTCCCCGCAGTTGTGGGGCCCTAGGGTTATTAGACTCTCCTAGAGAAGTCGGCCCTAGTGAGTTATTGTCAAGTCAGTAATTAGTATAAATAGAGAGTGATCCTCTCTATTTATCACACATTCACTCACACTCAGTTGTAGCACATAACTGAGAGAGAAGAAGTTGTTGGGACAAGAGAGAGAGAGACTACTACTATCGGGAGATCATCTTACTATTTTTGGGGTTTTGCTTTTGGTGTTGATTCTATCTCTAAGGAAGTTGTGGGGTTTTCTCCTTTATGGTTTCCCCGAGGAAAAACTTTGTACTCGTTGTCTCTTATGTTTGATTGTTGTGCTTGTTATTCTCTTAGTTAAAGATCCTAATATAATGCTAGGTTGAATCATAAAAATCTAACATACCACCGAACCTGCGACCATGGAGCCACAAACCATATGCTAATCCCACCTCATATCCAACGTATTGCATGAAAAAACACAATATTTTATGTCGCAAAATCATAATAGTGGGAAAGGTCTGCAGATTTGAACCCATGACCTCCTCCCCCTTTTCCAAATGCCTTAATCGTTGGACTAAGAACTTCACTTGTTAAAGGAGTTGAACTATAATATTTTTATATTAGTTTGGAGTGGATTTTAACCCCCAAAAGGGCATGCCTCCCTTTGGCCTAAATTTAAAACAAATTCCAACTAATATATGGTTTTTTTAACCATATATATATTATATTTTGGATTTGTTTATTGTTTTTAAGCCAAAAAACGTATTTTAAGGAGATTTGCATATATTTGCTCCACTTTTAAATGGATCTTTATCCCATTAAGTTTGGGATTAAATTTTTCGTAATTCCCTATGTATTTGGAGGTGGGTTATCGATTTTTGGGCTATACAAAAAATGTAATTTTCCATGGGAAGACATTGGAAAATGCATTGAAGGATTATTCAAGGTCTTTGGAGAGTGAATGGTATAATTCCAGTATGCCTTTGTAGAGGATTTTTGTAAGCTTTGCTCATTTTGTAAGAGGATTTTTAGCCACTCTTGTGAGATTTTGGAGAGTGAGAGGACTTCATTTTTGAATCCTAAGTCTCTTTGTAGTTGTTTTGAGGAAGAAATTTTTGTACATGTTCAAGCATTTTCAAGACTAATAAGATCGGTCCTTATTGGATTTGGACCCGGAGACATGGTCTATTAAGGAGGAACTCCATCGTCATATCGTTTCCACATTCTTATGGTTTGCATTATTTGTTCATTTTTATTCTTTCAGTTATTTTTAAGCCTTTGATCAACTTGTCATTTAATGTTTTTTTACAAGTTAAATGGTTTAAGAATTCACATGCAAATTCAGGTGTTAGTACATCCTATCATTTTTGGATCAATGACTAGCAATATATCACATAGTATAACCACCTCAACAAATTGAGGTCCACAATCTTGATACAACACAGGAATTTAATTTTGATACAACACAAGATGATATCCACAATTGATGATCCATTCTCATATGGTACCTTCTATGAGAATACTTGACTTGATATTACTCAGAAGTCTGTTATATTTTTAACATTATGCTAGCATTATTAATATATTTAACTGAGAGAATAACAAGCACAGCAATCAAACACAAGAAACAATGAACACAGTGTTTTTCCTTGGGGAAACCATAAATGGAGAAAACCCCACTATTAATTCTTGCACATGATCTAGGAACTAGGAATCAAAATCATCAAAGAATTATTAACAAATACTCATGAATTGGAAATAACTGGAATACCAAAT
>LPNX011064505.1:55378-109523 GCA_001517045.1 Pseudotsuga menziesii
CAATGCTCCTTGATGTCAATTAAACTTAGGATAGTGGTTTAACTAGGCCAATTTGACTGAAAGAGTGAGTATGATGGTAAATGTCTCCAACACCCACAACTTCCTCAGAGATAGAATCAGCACCAAAAGTAAAACCCCAAAACAGTACGATGATCTCTCGACAGCAGCAATCTCTTTCTTCCTAGCCCCAGTGTCTGCTTCTTCCTTAGCTGTGCGCTACAACTGAGTGTGAGTGAGTGTGTGATAAATAGAGAGGCTCACTCTCTGTTTATACTAATTCCAGACTTGAATAAACCCAACTAGGGTCGACTTCACTAGGTGAGTCTAATAACCCTAATGCCTCGGAACTGTAGGGACTTTAACCCTTGAACAATAGGAGGGTTATCCACAATTACATTACAGACACATCTCAAAATAAACATCGGGTTACAAGACATAAGATACATAGGTGAATACATTCCGAAGTTACAATTACATCAACACTCCCTCTTAACTAGGAAGGTATTCTTTCAACACAATTTTCAGCACTGGTCTTCTTCTCTGTATCGAATGGATCATCTCACCATCTTCATCTTCAAGTTGTCTTCATCTTCAAGTATTCTTCATCTTCAAGTCATCATCATCTTCAAGTCTTCTTCATCTTCAAGTCACCTTCATCTTCAAGTATTCTTCATCACGGGATCTGGATCATCATGACCACAAGATCATCACTACTGGATTATCACTGTATCATCATCAAATCTGGATCATCACTTGATCTAGATCATCATTAAGTTTGGATCATCACATCTGGATCATCACTTGATCTGGATCATCATCATCATCGGTGCTATCTCTTGATTCTTCTCATCACAGGAAGTTCTACAAAGCCAGCCCTTTTTCATGCTAGTTGTAGGCATACCCTTCATGTAGGTCTTCATCAGCGCTTATATCTGACGCTAAGTCAGAATGGCCCACCCAGCTCTTACATCTGACCTCATCTTGTCAGAAAGGCATGCCCAACACTCACATCTAACCTCATCTTGTCAGAAAGGCCCAACACTCACATCTGACCATCTGTAAACACATCACACCAGAATGGATCAGCACTTATATCCAACCATGTGCGAACACACTGCATCGAAAGGGCTTTGCACTTACATCCGACCATGTTCAAAAGCACTGCATCGTAAGGGCTCGGCACTTATATTCGACCATATTCGAAAACACCACATCAAAAGGGCTCTGCACTTACATTCGACCATGTTCGAAAACACCGCATTGAAAGGGCTCTCAGTCCTAGACTGAGGATTCCTGGTAACTGACCAGGTGCCTCCATTCTCCCAGAGAATGGCATCAACCCTTATATCTGATCAAGTGGGAACACATCCCTTAATCACATTAGAATGGCCATGCGATCACATCTGATCATGTAAGACTACATCCTACAGTCATATTAGAATGGTCTTCAGTCCCAGACTGAGTTTTCCTGGTAACTGTCCAGGTGCCTCCATTCCAAGAATGGCATTTAGCCCTTACATCTGATCATGCAGGGACCAATCCTATAGTCACATCAGAATGGTTTAGCACTCATATCTAACATGAAAGGAACCAAATCCTCTCACCATGACAGAATGTCTCAGCCCTTACATCTGACCATGGAAGGAACCTAATCCTCTCACCATGTCAAAATGGTTCTCGATCTCATCATTTACCTTTGGAGGGAACCTCGATCTGGAGAACACTAAGCTTCTCCCTGAAGTAATCAAACTTCACTCTAGCCAATGACTTTGTCAATACATCAGCTATCTTATCCTCCGTCCAACATACTGGAGCTTTACTGCTCCTCTCTTCACCATATCCCTGATATAGTGATACTTGATCTTGATATGCTTCGACATGTCATGGAACATAGGGTTCTATGATTACTTCACACAACTCTGGTTGTCGTAATACATACAAGTAGCATCCATATGGAGATAAAATAAATCAGACAGTAGCTTCCTCAGCCATACTGCCTCACAACTAGCTGAACAATATGCAACATACTCTGCTTTAGCTATACTCAGTGCCACATAGGATTCCTTCCTGCTAAACCAAGAGATCACACCTGATCCCATATTGAAGCAACATCCTGAAGTGCTCTTCCTATCGATGGCACTCCCTGCCCAATCTGAATCAACATAACCCTCCAGGTTAATCTTCTGATTTGCCTCGTACTTGAGCCCATAGTCAACTGTACCCTTCAGGTACCTCAGAATATGCTTTGCAGCAATCAAGTGAACATGTCTTGGATCTATCAGGAACTGGCTCAAGGTGTTCACAGCAAAGCAAATATCTAGTCTCGTGTTCGTCAGGTACATCAAGGACCCAATCATTTGACGATACACTGTAGCATCAACTGCTTCAGATGAAGCATCATTCAATAGCTTCAGGTTCGATGCCACATGTGTGGTTATGGCCTTATAGTCCATCATCCCAAATCTCTACTGCATACTTCCCTTGTCCAAGGAAGATTCCATCTGCATTATGCCACACCTCCATGCCTAAGAAATAGTGCATCATACCCAAGTCCTTCATTTCGAACTTAGAAACAAGTTTCCTTTTCGTATCAACAATCAACCCATCCATACTTGTTACAAACAGATCATCCA
This sequence comes from Pseudotsuga menziesii, assembly GCA_001517045.1. Classification (NCBI taxonomy): domain Eukaryota; kingdom Viridiplantae; phylum Streptophyta; class Pinopsida; order Pinales; family Pinaceae; genus Pseudotsuga; species Pseudotsuga menziesii. The sequence goes on from LPNX011064505.1 coordinate 58,012, forward strand.
CATATAGTAGGAGTATCACTGGATTTCCATCTTCAACCTTGTAGTAAAGGTTGGAATCTTCTTTACTCTTGGTAAAGCCCAAACTGGATAGGAAACCATCAATTCTACCGTACCAAGTCCTGGGTGCCTGTTTCAAACCGTACAGGGATTTTTTCAATATACATACATGAGACTCTCTGTCATGTGTCTCAAAACCGAGTGGTTGTTCCACATACACTTCCTCTTCTACTACACCATTCAAGAAAGCAGTCTTGACATCCATCTGGTGTATCTTCCATTTCATCACTATAGCCAGAGCAAGTACTGATCTGATGGAAGTGTATCTGGCTACAAGTGCAAAGGTTTCTTCATAATCTATTCCTTCTTTCTAGGAGAAACCACGAGCCACAAATCTTGCTTTATGTTTCTTGATGCTGCCATCTACAGCATGCTTGATCTTGTAGATTCATTTGGAAGTTACAATGGACTTCCCTTCTAGTCTTGGGACAACATCCCAAACATCATTCTTCATGATCAATTGATACTCTTCAGTCATAGCATCCTTCCAATATTTCCGTTCTGCTGCTTCTTCATAGTTGGAAGGTTCTTTATCAATAATGTCACACAGTAAGGCTACGTAACTAGAACATGATCTAGTTCTCTTTCTTCCTCTGGGTGTTTCTTCTGAAGCTCCATATCTTTCTGCACCTTGGATAATTTCACATACCCAAGCAGGCTTCCTCTTATGAGGATTCTTCTCCAGAGGTGGATCTACAAGTTCTTGAGGTTCTTCTAGTTCTCGATCTTCTTCTTGAATTTCTTCGTTCATGATTGTATCATGAACTCTAGGTTCTCTTATTTCTTCAGGTTCTTCGGCAAGTTTCTTCCTGGATTTTATGTAGGCTGAATCTTCATCAAATGTTACATCTCTGCTAATGTCAATCTTCTTGAACCTTGGGAAGTATATTCTATAAGCCTTCGAGCTTTCAGAGTATCCCACAAATATACCCTTCTTTCCTGAAGGATCTAATTTTGTCCTCTTCTCTTTTGGAATGTGAATGTACACTGGAAAACCGAATATTCTAAGATGGTTGACTTCTAGTTTCTTGCCAAAGAAGACTTCTTCAGGAGTCTTGTTCTCGAGTACTCTGTGTGGATTATGGTTCTGTACATACACCACTGTTCTAGTAGCTTCTGCCCAAAGATGCATAGGAAGATCTTGATCATGAAGCATTGCTCTTGCAGCTTCCATGACAGTTCTATTCTTCCTTTATGCAATCCCATTCTGTTGTGGATTATAAGGAGTGGACAACTCCCTCTTAATCCCTGAGTCTTTACATAGCTCTTTGAATTTATTCGAAGTGAACTCTCCACCATTATCTGATTGAAAGGTCTTGATATTCTTTTCAGTGTGGTTCTCGATCAAGGCTTTGAATTCGTTGAACTTACTGAATACTTCATCTTTGTTCTTCATAAAGTATATCCACGCCTTTCTAGAAAAATCATCAATAAAAGAAAGATGGTATGCATAACTGCTTAGTGAACTGGATGACATTGGACCACATACATCGGAGTGGATGATTTCCAAGATTCCTTTTGCCTTGCTTTCGCTATTTGGAAATGTCTTCTTTTTGTTCTTCCCTTTCACACATCCTTTGCATACACCTTCATGTTTTTTCTACATTTCTGGGAGACCTTCAACAACTTTGCTTGCAAGTGGTAGTTCTCTGTAATGCACATGTGCAAGCCTTCTATGCCAAAAATCATTTGGTTCTACTGAGTCATGAGCCAAAGCTTGTTCTGGATGTCCCTTCAATTTGTATAAGCCTCCTTCTTGTTCCCCAATCATTACTGGATCATTAATGGTCTTTCCTTTTGGCCACATGATGACTTGACCATCTATAAATGCAACCCTCATTCCTTTTGCATCTAATGCAGATATGGAGAGGAGATTCTTCTTTAGTCCTGGTACAAACAATACTTCCTTCATTGCCATAGAATTTTCAAAGTCTAGCTTCTATGAGGATTCCCCACTACCTTTTATTGGATACTGGTAGTCATCTCCAAGTTTCACCTTGTGAGGTGATTCATGTTCAGATAATTTCACAAAGGATTCCTTGAATCCTGTCATGTGCTTGGAAGCACCACTGTCTATAAGCCAATCATTGCTGCCATGTGTGATAGTTCCCATGAGAGCGGATATCAGAACATATTCTTCATCAGTTGAAGAATCATCATTGACTTATCTGTTTCTCTTTGTGGAAGGTTAATCATCCTCTGCAGCATGAGCATGATGTCTTCTCTTGTTTCCCTTCATCTTGTGAGATCTAATTTTATTTTTAGGACATTCTCTAGCAAAATGTCCTCTTTCATCACATGTATAGCAAACTTAGACAAATCTCTAGGCTTTCTAGAGTTATTCCTCTTATGAGAGTACTTACTTCTATGGTGGCTAGATCTGGATTTCTTGGATTGTACTGTGAGAGCTTGATCTTCACTTCCCATCTTTTCTTCTTGAGTTGCTATCTGAGCTTCTTCTTGAGATCATTCTTCCCATAGTCTGCTGAACTTGACTAACTTCTTTCTGGCATAGATCCCTTGAATAAAGGAGTCCCATGATCTAGGGAGACCATTCAAGGTGGTCATTACAATCTATGCATTTTCTACTTCTTCATCTACTGCTTCGAGTTGTTCCTTGATCTGAGAGACCCTTGTAAAGTAAGAATGGATGGTTTCTGCATTCTGGATCTTTACATTCTTCAGCTGGTTTCTCAGAGTCATCTTCTTGTTTATGTTCTTCCCTTCAAACAATTTGGTTACGGCATCAAACTTAGTTTTAGTTGTCTTTAGGGAGGATACCTGTGGTATGAGGTGATCCTTGATTGAATCAGCAATAATCCTCTTTGCCATAACCAACTTCTTCTTATGTAAGGCCTTAGCCTCATCTCCCTATGGAACTGGAACCTCCTCAGTGATATAGGAGTCCAACTCATTTTCTTCGAAGACTAGGGAGATCCTATACTTCCAGGGTCGGAAGTTATTAGGTCCCTCAAGATTTTCATCAAGCTTGGTATGATGAGACATCTTAACTGAGAACCTCAAATGGAAATACAAAATATTTAGATCTTACCAGTTCAAGATGTCGGATCTGGATTTGGAGCTAAAATCCTGTAGTGATGGTTCAGGAGTATATTAGGGTTTTGCTTTTCTGGAGTTTTGTCCAACCAAATGCTTTGATCTTGATCCCTAACTTCAATTTTTGGGAGGAGATCAATCCAGTCCTAGGATCATTGAAAAATTCCACCTCTGTGGAAAGCCCTAATTTCTAGCAGCAGTGTCGGGTCCAACACTGAAAAACCTCAGAATTGGATTCTGCTTCGACAAAAAGATGTGCCCTAATGAAGAGAGTTAATCCAACCTTCTTTTGCTAAAAATATGTGGAGGAATATCCACAAAGTAGGAAGCCCTAATTCCCACAACTGCACAGTGTCTTCTTCTCAGGTTAGCTCTGATATCATGTTAGATTTTTAACATTAAGCTAGCATTATTAGGATCTTAATTGAGAGAATAACAAGCACAACAATCAAACACAAGAAACAATGAACACAATGTTTTTCCTTGGGGAAACCATAAATAGAGAAAACCCTGCAACTTCCTCAAAGATAGAATCAACACTAAAAGTAAAACCCCAAAATAGTAAGATGATCTCCCGGCAGCAGCAACCTCTTTCATCCTAGCCCCAGTGTCTTCTTCTTTCTCAACTACGCGCTACAACTGAGTGTGAGTGAGTGTGTGATAAATAGAGAGGCTCACTCTCTATTTATACTAATTCCTGACTTGACTAAACCCAACTAGGGCTGACTTCACTAGGTGAGTCTAATAACCCTAATGCCCCGGAACCGCGGGGACTTTAACCCTTGAACAATAGGAGGGTTACCCATAATGAATTGACATGACTTGTTTACATTATAGATCCTCTCGATCAAAACATTGGGGCATGACATGAATCAATTACATTACAAACACATCCCAGAATAAACATTGGGGTACAAGACATAAGATACATAGGTGAATACATTCCAAAGTTACAATTACATCAATAGTCTAATCTTGATATTAATCATAAGACTCAGTTTGATATTAATCACAAGATTTACAATACAACATCACCACCTCAACCATATGAGGATACATTGGAATTGATATTACTTACAAGTCCGACTTGATATTACTCATAAGTCCGGAGAATGTCTACTAATGTTGTACAATCAACACTCCCTCTCAGGGAGGGAGACATCTCTGCTTTACCAAGAATTTCTTCCATACCAAGCTTATCTCATAAGTATCTCAACTCTGTCATTGACAACATCTTGTCCACATATTTGCAATCTTCTTATCATTAGCTATGTAGTGAAATTTTACTTTACATGACCATAACTTCGATGAAGTAAAACTTTATCTCAATGTGTCCTATCATAACACATAGGGTTTTCCAAAAAGCTTGACTATTAACACCTAATAACTATAGGATTAAGGTCTTTCACCCTATTAGGTAGCACCCCAAGCTACACTACTCCTCAGTAGATAATACTATCCACAAAACACCTTTGCTTATGTAGTACTCTCTGACATACACTTTGCTTCTACAGTACTAGCCACAATACACTTAGGTTTTGTAGTGCTAGATGCAATTCACATAGATAATTCTAAGCTATATAATAGGTGTGACTATGTACAAAATACAATAAAAAACATATTCTAATATACCTCAAAGGAACTCAAACATATGCTTATCCACAAACATAAAAATACAATAGGCCTGCTAGGTTCTTTAAGAGACCAACCAACTGCTTATTTAAAATAACATCATTTAGATCCGATCCATAATGCAATTTCTCTAAACTAGAAACTATAGATTTAATATCCATCATATAAAACACATTAATTGTGTAATATCATGCAGAAATAAAGTCTTATTTTGTTTTTCAATCTTCATCATTTGTTGACTCCAAGAATCTTCTACCATCCGAAGAAGTTCTTAGTGAGCTTTCCAATATTCTCTGTGATGTTCTTGAAGGCCTGATCTCTTTAATTGTGATTTCATATTACAGTAACCCACATAGATAATTATATAGATATTTAACCTCTCAAGAGGTTTTTTTTAAATCTTCATCATTTGTTGACTCCAAGAATCTTCTACCATCCGAAGAAGTTCTTAGTGAGCTTTCCAATATTCTCTGTGATGTTCTTGAAGGAATGATATCTTTAATTGTAATTTCATATTACAGTAACCCACATAGATAATTATATAGATATTTTGCTAGGATTAATAATCCTCCCTTGTCCAAATTTGGTCATATGTCTAAATTGGGAGTCATGTCTAAATCAGGAGTCCATCCAGTCTATTTATATTCATTAACACCATTGAGTCCACTTGACCTAATTGGGGCACATGTTTCAGTTACTAAAGTGTGGGGAACACTATTTGAGGCTCACTTCCACTGATTGCACTTGATTGCATCAGTTTAGGAGCCTCCTATATCAATCCCTATAATTTAGGAAGCCACTGGGAGTGCCGAAACCAACCAAGGTCAGTTCACTTCAGTTAATGACTAGTCAAGCTAAGTTAGGAGTCAGTTACATTAAGTTCTAGTCCTCTACATTCATTTAGCGCGAGGTTTACTTGACTGAACACATGTGGGGCACATTTATCACCTACCACAGTCAGTTAACCTTAGTCAACACTGAATGCAACACTTGAGTTGTGTTTTAGAGCTCCGATGAACTTCGGTTATGGTTTAGACAAGGTCAGTTAACTACTGATTCCTTCAATAGTGATTTAGACAAGGTCTTGGCTACCTACAGTCAAGTAGAGTCTAATCAATTCGAACTTCCTCATGTGGATTCGAATTGCTTGTGGCTATTAAAGCCATTTTACTTCATTGTAATTATCAACGGATTACTTTTTGATTAATGAAAGCATTCACAGCTGCAAGCCTTTTTTGTACTATTTCATTCTTTAATTGTTGAGTAAATTGTGAGATCCACTTTGTGAGTTGTGTATTTGTCTACAGATCTATGTGCTCAAATTTACATATTTAACCTCTCAAGAGGTTTTATCTATATTCTTTTAGTTCAGACTATAACTCTTCTTTAGTATCCAATAGTTTTTGAGACTTTGACCATGTCTCTACTCAAGTGATTTTGTCCACAAGATATCACATCCCTTGGATGTCAAAGTCATGCATCATGACTAAATATATTGGGTACTTTTAACTATTGCTTTATGTGAAGATACATCAATACTCCCTCTTCAACTAGAGGAGTCTTTTTATACTATACCAAGCTTATTCTAGACAAAGTCTTAGTAACTATGTTGGAAATTCTACTCATCCATGCATATGTACAAGAGTTACAAAACTTCTTTATGCATCATGTATCAGATATAACTAACTAAGAACTTTGTAAAGTTTTACTGCTTTACAATATGCTCTATCTTAGCAACATATTTGATGTCATCTTTCTCGATCATTGTACTAGTCAAAATCCATATATCCGTGAAACTTATTTTCACTAACTGTGACATGTCTAAATCCAAATACTCTTGTACCAGTAGGTAACACCAGCATAGATCCATCTTAAACCTAGATCTAGAAAGCACCGAGAGGGATCCAATTTCTTTAGGTGTAAGTTATTTTTATCTTAAATTTTTAAATGTTCATAAAAAATTGCACTTCAAATATTTTGATCCTTTTAGTGGTAAATCTGGGTTTAACACTATACATATATATTATTATTTAGTTTTATTATTTGGTGAATTGATTTTGGATAGAGTGGACACTATATAGATATATGAATCCACAATATATCTTTTTTAATTTTTAATTTATGTATGTTAACATAATTTTTATTTGTGTCGGCTATCATAACATGACTAATGTGACAGGATCTTCCCCATACTGGGTTGAGAGCACCTCGCTTCTCTCGGTGCAACAACACATGCTTTGTTGTGCATGCCTATATACTGACTGTAAAGAATATAGCTGACCCTGGGACCTGTATAGATATATATAACATCTATGAGATCCTACAAATATGAACAAGAATCAGATTTATCTTTATGTGTGTGATCATGGATTTATAATCCATTGTTCTTGAATTCTTTCAGGAACTCTACTGGACATTTTCTCAATAGAAGAAAATATTATCTAATGGTTGTTACACCTCTAAACTTAATAATCATCAAATATTCTTACATATATATTCCTTTTGAATATGAGTACAATACATGGTTTCTACATAGCATGAGATTTATATAACTAGATCCACTGGTTTTTCCAGAAGCTAGAAAATATAGCTTCTCCCTCTCAACATCTAGTATGTGAGAATCGTAAATTTGAGTCCTCCATGACAAATATTTGTACTCCTCTATATATAACACACATATGAATATAATTAATTTACATACATTACCTTCAGGAGTCTTTGCATTTCTCCTAATATAATTAGGGCTTCTATTCTATCTTCTTCCTCAGAAACATAGGAACCTCCCAATCTGCTCTCTTTCAAGATTAGTCATCTAAATGAATCTATGTAATTCACTTTTTGTAGGTCAAGGAATATGTTTTACCCTACAAAAAAAAATATTCAAATGATTAATAACATTACATAACCAATAAATGTAATTACATGAAAACTTTCAACATACTGACAATTGTTCACACAGTTATGTATATAAACTAAATCAATGTTTTGACATAACCCCATTCATATCTTATGTGATGTTTTGTAACCCTATATCAGTCCTATATCAGTTCAAAAAAATCATATTTTATAAAGGAAATATGCATCCCCATATTCATATCCCATGAAGAAAGCATGAATCCCTCTATCTGATATATTATGACCAATCATGCAATTGTATATTCACAGCTCATGAAGAAAGCATGCAACCCTCTATATAATGTCTTATGAATGAAATTTCCAGATTAATATCAGTACTATATAAGTATATATTGGTCTTACATCAGTCTTATATCAATTCTATATTATATCAAATAATATGGACTCATGAGATCGACAGTATGCTAATAGAAGACAAATGATAATGTGTATGCTCAACACAATTCCAAAGTCCAGGAATACATATCTCTATATGATAGTCATGAAACCTATTAAAAAAACACTAGATCTGATTTATAAGAACATATAACAATCAAAATATAATGTACTTATCTTTTATTCTTTTGTGTGGGCCACCTCTTGATCTCTGCACCCTTGCGGAGAATACTAAAGTCCTTCTTTATTCATTGGAACGGAAGAGCTTATTTGTAGTGAAAGGATTTATCCTTTCGTCATTCTTATCATGAGGACAATATTCTCATGTTTAGTGTACACAACCTTTCTTTGGATGCACCCCTTTTCTTGACTTGAGGCCTTTCATTTGAAAAGTTTGGAAAGTGTATATAAACACTCCCTTGTGGTCTTCAATAGAATGATCATGGACATGAGATTGTCCTTAAATAAATCAAAGATAATATGCTTGGCCTTTACTTAATTCTTCTGGAATTTTATTTTCCCTTCATCGTTGGTAGGATCCTCTACCACTGTGGACACATAACCATCAATGTTATACTCTTCAAGAATATTCAACACCCTTTCCTTCCATGTGTTGAAGTTGGAAGTACCTTCAAGGCGGTATTCTGGCTGAAAGGAGATTGATGTCATGGATGCAATATTTTCCTCGACACTTCAAGATATACATAGGCTTAGATTTTTGCACAAAACTAAGCTCTTTCATTCCCTATTTTCTGATACCATGTTGATGTTTGAGAAAAATTGAAGAAGCTTGAACTTAAAAATTTTATCAGTCAGGTTCAACACATATGTATCTCATAAATCATCCACATGTGAATCTCATAAATATATCAACCACATAAATATATCAGCCACTATTGGAGGAGCCTAAGTCATCTAGTTGACTAGGTACTTCATTTGACTAATTGTAAACAATATATTATGTCAACCTCACAGGTCATTTCGGTTAGTTGAACTGACAACTAGTTATGTAACCACTTGTAAATCTTATATATATGCTGTAGAGATGGTTAAAGAATTGGTTTGGTTGGATGTATGAACCCTCATGTGTTCTTGAATAATATAAGCACTTGTTATTATGTATACCATTCATTGTATCTTTTCTATATCATTGTTTGTATAAATTTGTAATATGTATCATTGGTAACCATGCAATCTGATTGATTACAACATTGGTTCTATTTTCGGTGGTACATGTATCAAAAGAAAATGACTATAACCCCATGATATTAGAGAAATATATTAAGAAGTGGTGGGAGAAAAAAATAGAAAATCACCTAGAAATTTACGCTAGAAGAAACAAGCTGACTATTGCTCAAGCACGGGGGAAATTTTTTTCTGAAACACATGAAAAATTTGTCGAATCCATCCTGTATGCATTGAAGAAGATCATGGATGAAAAATATGGTAGATGAAATCAAATGACAACTGCATCAGAAAATGACCAGAGGAGGCCGTATGAATCTGTTAGAGTGGTTTGAATGAATTGTTGCTAAATTCTTTGAAGAATGAGCTATCGAGGAATGAGGTTTTGTTGATAACATCAAGGAGAGATTTTACAATGACCTCACTAAACAATTCCTCTATTCACTACCTACGCTTTTGTTCATATTTATAATCAACAAAGCAGCATGACATATTGTCGAACTTCGACCAATGCTGCTAATGCCACCAAGAAACACAAACAAGGAAGAAAATCAGAAAGAGTGGGAAAATTTTGTACAAGAGAGAGAGTGGGAGTACTTCCTCAGTAATTGAATAGTTGCACCCTAGCCTACTAAAAATATTTCAGGTTGGAAATGGGGGGTATCTAATCATGTTATGATAGAGTAGAGAAATAATTGTCGACTAATGAAGAACATGACATGGCTAGCAGTGGAAAATCAAAACAAAAAAAGGACAAAATTAGAACAATGACACACAAAAGCACTCCATATATACATAAGATCGAATGGGAAAAGAGAAGGAAGAGGTGAGAAGAAATAAGGGAGAAAGATGTTATACTTTAGAAAGAAAGAAAGATGAGTATAGTCATATAAAAAGAAGAAAATACACCAGATTTGAGTCATGACCGAAAAGAAAAGGGCGTTGATGAAGATCTGTCACCTATGGAAGAAGACTTGTGGATAGAGAAAGATAGAGCTATTGAAGTAACTATAATTGAAACTATAATTTCACATTCCCTGACAAATATTATGCAGACTGCCCTAGTGCAAGATATTGTTTAAGAATATTTAGGACTACATGCTGGTCAAGTAGGTGTATGGAGTCGACAGGATGATGAAGGAAATGAAGTTTGAATTTTAATTCATCGACAGTGAGAAAGGAATTGGGTAAATTTTCAACCCTATTTCTCCAATCGCACTTTTCATCTACTCTATTCAAAACGTGGAGGAGTACCCCCCTAGTTAATTCCAACATCATACAGTTCACCGGATCATTCAGTATCACCAGTAAGAGAAGTAGAACAGTTTGAACAAAAAATTACTTGGGTATTGACAGAATTAGTTGACATAAACCGACTTCTGACAGTCGATGGAGAATCGAACATCATAGAAAATATTATTGACGAAAATAAAGAGTGTGCTTTAATACCTGAGAATATGCACCCATAAGTAACATCCATCGAAAATAGTTGTGAAAAGAGCTCAGTTACAGAAAGTGACCCACCACCACCATTACCACCACCTACAGGAGAAGTCGAAGTCCTTGCAGATATGGCGCATGTAACCTTACATATTCCTCTCTATGCGGGAGATGAAGACCCAAAATGATATTGGTTTTCCTGTGAGTCGATCTGGGAGGCCAACACCATCACCACTGACAATCGTCAAATGGAATAGTTTGGTGGTGCTCTTTGAAAAAGAACACTCACTTGGTACATTACCTATATAGAAAAAACACCAAAAACAACAAAAGGTCATATCAAACAACAATTTATGTCCTTCTTTAAAACTCATGATGCAAAGCATCTCGGCACCAAAAAGTTGAAAACTACTGCTTAGAAGCTGATAGAAATAGTACGAGAATATGACAAAAGATTCAAAGACTTGATGAGCCAACTAGAATACGACATTGGTGAATAGTTATTAATTCATTGGTTTTTGTCCTATTATTATAGAAAATATGGATGGACACTAGGTTAGACAATTTTAATACATACGAAGATGCATTAACGAAAGCGTTACAAATTGAAATGGACGAGGACTATCCTGTAAATCTTGTTGATTGGAATATTGAAGAACAACTTGAAAGTATGCAGAAATATATAAGAGAAATGAGCCTCCGAGGAAATTAAGTATGGTGTACCAAATGCTCGACGACCAGTCATACAAAATACTATTGTCGACAGGAAATCCTGTTCATTCAAAACATCTTCCAAGAGAATGACTTACACGCAACAAAACATTGTCCTTACAATATGAAGATTGAACAAGCTCGATGGTGTGCAATATGTGAAGTCAAAAGTAATTCTTCAACAAAGTTTTAGCTGAATTTAAAAATAGATAGAATTACCAAGCAGTATATCAGACCAATGTTGTCAACCAAAACAATAACACTGAAAACAATGGAAATAAAAACCGAATGACATGAATAACAATTATCAAAGGTATGACAACCAAAGATACGATCATCAGAATGACCACTACACCTGATGAGGGGGATTTCAAGGTCGAGGCCGATATATCAAAAATTGAGAAAACCAACCGTGTCAGCCCATTCAGTGTTATACATGTCTTAATGAAGGGAATTGACATGTGGAATGCCCATACAAAGACCGAACTGATTTAAAATTATGTACAAGCTGCGGCGTAGGAAATAACTCCTTGGAGGATTTCCCTACCATGCTCGAGAAAATCAATTATAAAAAGAATGTTAATGTCTTGTCTTATGTTCGTAATTTGATGTTATTCAAATTAAGAATTTGTAAATTGTAACCTGACAAGGAACAAAAAATGGTATTGATAATCCACAAATTAATAAAATAAAAAGTAAAAAGATTATCCTAACCCTGATGAGCAAAAACGATTATATCATGATCCATCAATAATGTTTCAAGAACTGGCATCACAAGAAGAACATGGCGACTCCCGACAAGAAACTACTAACGAACTAATCAAATTGATAACTAAATTCGAATCTGTTGCAAAGTTAATAGATTTACTGTATAACATTAAAAATACATCGGGTGAAGATAAACAAGATGAAAATTTATGTAGCCTAAATAAAAAAGACAAAAATGATGCAGACCCATTAGTCGACCCAGAAATCAAAGGCTAACACATCCGACAAGTCATTCTTTACTTTGGATTTTTAATATCTCAAATACTGATATTCTCTAATGTTGTATGGTAGTGCTGATTCACACACTCAATCTCATACAGAATTGTGAAATAATTGTGCATGCAAACTTGCCATGCAAAAATTCCCTAAAATGTAGTTGAATTAGGGTTAGGGTATTGCAGAGAGAAATTAACACTTACCATTGATATTCTGGCTGATAATGACTCCAGAGATAGTTGCATGCATAAGGATCTAGATGGGTGGTCTAATAATGCTCTTTTCCTCTGGTGTTACTGCCCCTCAGTACTGTAAAAACCCTTCAGACTGAAGGTGACATTTTTGTAGGAGGAGAGGTTCATTTAGGATGAAACTTTCTAAGCTTGTCTATCTGCTGATGCCGGAGAGATGGCTTGGCACATGTGGAGGTTTGGTTGCCTCTAAGTGCCCTAGCGAATTGATTAGCAGTTCTGCTGCTCACGCCCATAACTGATCTATTTGGATGATAGCTGCTCCAGGTGAGAAAACTAATGGATGATAATCACTGCATACCATAGGATAGGCCTACTGAGAAAGAGGAAGCTAAAATGCGGAGGAAATACTGGGTTTTGTGGTCCCTGCGAATCCTTCTATCTTTTCCCTACTACTTCTAGCTGCAAAACATGGATTTGCTAATAACCCTTCAAAATGTGTTGGATCTCCAAATATTGTAGTATATGATGGATGCAATGGATAAACCTGTATGATCTATCCCAATAAGAGACTAGGGAAGATATCTCACCGTCGAACCCTCGCTAGTTGAAGACACCGTCTCCAACCCCAACTTCCACGGCTGCACACTGTGCTGCTGCTCAAAAATCCAAAATCAATCAACAATAACAATAGATATCTCCTTTAGTTCCATAATCCTTCTTAAATAGATCTTCATATGCTTTTAGGGTTTGCATGTCACTTTTAGGGTTTATGCTTCACTTTTGCATGCATGCAATTCTAATTTGATGTTGACTTTAATATCGACTAAACAAGGCATGCATGCTTCACATGATTTAAGATATGAACTCTGATGGCCTTCTTTCTACACTGATGACTTAATAATATTGAATTGATGTACCTTTCTGCTCCTAGTTCTATTAGTCCTTAGTTATTCCCTTTTCTTTAAGACCCGCTTGAACCTATGGGAATAAGATAGGTTAATGGGTGTTCTTAGGTTGGTTTAGTTGGAAGGGGGCATTAAAGTCCCCCCCTCTCGAAATTTCTTGTCCTCAAGAAATCTATGAACAATATATCGAATCATTTGTCCCTGTCTATTCTTGTCCATTTTTATCAACCAGTTTATTCTGCTGCTGGGTGGCCCTTATTTTCCTTCGAATTGGTGTTTCTTTTCACCCCTGCTATGTATTCCCTCCTTGTACCTTCTGGGATACCTGTGAGGATCAAACATGCTACTTTTGGCTTCGTTTACAAATTCCCTAGGGTGCATCCTACCTTTGTTTGGAGGTCTACCCAGAAATCCCTTCGCACACCATTGTTCCTTCCTTGACTTCTTATGTGTTGGAGTTGGCCATTTCCTTGTGCGAGCCTTGTCCTAATGCCTGAATAATGGTGGTCATCCCCTTTGCTGTGACTGACCCTGAAGCTTCATTGGGAATTCCCCTTAGGAATACCCTCTTCCCATCTGGTGCCAGGAACTCCATCTCTAATGTTTGGTATTTGGTTGAGTATTTCCCAATTGAGTACAACCATTGTACTCCCAAAACAATTCTCATTTTGGCACATCTACCACATAAAATTCATCCACCAATGTATAATTCCCAATATGTACCTGTAACTAAGGTATCCTATGTGTGCATTTCATCCTGTGATTTCCAGCCATGACAATGGTAAAGCCCTCAAAGTCCTCAGTGGGAAATGTTTTCCTCTCTACCCAAGAAGCATCTATAAAGTTTTGGGTGGCCCCACCATCAATAAAAGAAATGGAACATTGTCCCTAGATACTTCCCCTCATCCTGATAGTATGGAAGGTGGGGACTCCTGCGAGGGTAGCAATAGTGGCTCTTTGTGGTAATTATTCCAATTCTGTACTGTGTAGTTCTCCATCCGGTTTCTGCTTCGACTCATCTTCCTCACTGCTATCTAAAATTACCTAGATGAGGTGTAATTTCCATTTACCCATACATATATGGCCTGGTACCCAAGGTTCTTTGCAAGAAAAACATAAGTTCTTCCTTCTCAAGTCTCGTCATGTGTCCTCGTTCAACCATTCCCTCTGTGGGATTATCCTTTGCCTATTTTCTGGAAGATGGGTAGGTTTTTCCTTGTTTTTCGGGAGATTGGTAGTTTTTTGTGGCTGCTTGTTCTTTGGTATAGAATCTTGTAGGTAAAAATTCCTACTAATAGCATCTTGCAAAGTCATTGGCATGTAGGCCTTCACCCAACCATGGAGTGGCTCGGATAGTGCCTCAGTAAATAGCATAATCAACCGAGTCTTTGATATGTTAGATACCATAACTGAAAATCTATGGAATTCAGATATAAATGTCTTGGCATGGCCTATCTGCTTGAGTTGCGCAAGATCCCTGAAATGAATCTCTGGTTCCTTGTTATCAAAGCGCTCCATGAGCCTGTTGTGACCCAATGTCACCAGTCCGTGGTACCACCACTCATGTGCTTCCCTGTCTAAATGTAAAGTAGCCAACTTGATTGCATTTGTCTTTGTCATGGGGTTAAGTTGGAAGTAGTTGTCTAACTTCTATACCCAAATCCTAGCTGAACCTCCGTGAGCCCCATCAAAGTTTGGGATGGTCAACCTGCCCAAGATTTTCTGCAACTCATAGTTATGATTGAATCCCTTGTTGAAAATCCTAGGCCTATTCCTACTCTTCATGTTGCAAAAATCCAAAAAAGACATGGCTGCATGAAACACATCACCTAAGTCCCTGTATTCCTACAAATAGGCCCCAAAGGGTTCACTAGGCTCTACCTAGATGATTGGACCTGCTACTACATATGCCAATAAGTGAGGCATAGTAAGTCTGCTGGAAGGTCTGTTATATATGTGGGGTGTGTTCTGCATATTATTGTATGCATGTTTCCCACTACTGATTATAGACCCTCTATCTACCGACGAGAGATGTGTACTGCTATTACCTGGTTTTGGTTTTGCCAATAATTTGTTGATTGCATTAAGTATGTCCTTTTTCCCTTTGGCTAAGTCTTGCAATGCGCTTACTAGGTTGCAAAACTCCATTCTGTCCTCATCTTCTCCCGTTCCTTTTCCCCTGTCAGAGTGTATACCTGTTGGGTCCATGTCTGAGTTGGTATCTTCTAGTTTGATATCCTCAAAGTCCTCTGTGTACCTACTCCTTCTTTTCCTATAGGTTACAAAAGTTTCCTCTTCTGTATTCATCTACTTCTCATGTTCAATCCCACAGCTGGCAAGGAACATGCTCTATTACCACTGTAATTTCCCAAATACTGATATTCTCTAATTTTCTATGGTAGTGCCAACTCACACACTCAATCTCATACAGAATTGTGAAATAACTATACATGCAAACTTGCCACGCAAAAATTCCCTAAAATGTAGCTGAATTAGGGTTAGGGTCTTGCAGAGAGAAATTAACACTTAACACTAATATTCTAGCTGATAATGACTCCAGAGATAGCTACATGCATAAGGATCCGGAAGGGTGGTCTAATAATTCTCTTTTCCTCCGGTGTTATCGCCCCACAATACTGTCAAAACCCTCCTCACTGAAGGTGACATTTTTGAAGGAGGAGAGGTCTGTTCGGCCTGAAACTTTCTGAGCTTGCTCATCTGCTGTTGCTGGAGAGATGGTCTGGAACATGTGGAGGTTTGGATGCCTCTAAGTGCCCTAGTGAATTTATTAGCAGTTCTGCTACTCATGCCCCCAACTGATATGTTTGGTTGATAGCTTCTCTATGTGAGAAAATTGATGGTTGATAATCATTGCATATGGTAGGATAGGCTTGTTGAGAAAGAGGAAGCTGACATGCAGAGTAAAGACTAGGTTTTGTGGTCCCAGCGAATCCTTCTATTTTTTCCCTGTTACTTCCAGCTGCAAAACGTGGATCTGCTAATAACCCTTCAGAATGTGTTGGATCTCCGAATACTGTAGTATATGATGGATGCAATGGATAAACCTAGATGATCTATCCCAATAAGAGACTAGGGAAAATATCTCATTGCTGAACCCTCGCTAGCTGAAGATACCATCTCCAACCCCAACTGCCACGGCTGCATGTTGTGTTGTTGTTCGAAATTCCAAAATCAAGCAACAATAACAATAGACATCTCCTTTAGTCCCATAATCCTTCTTAAATAGATCTTCATATGCTTTTAGGGTTTGCATGTCAATTTTAGGGTTTATGCTTCACTTTTGCATGCATGCAATTCTGATTTGATGTTGACTTTAATACTGACCAAACAAGGCCTGCATGCTCTGCATGCTTTAGGATATGAAATCTGATGGCATTATTTCTACAATGATGACTTAATAATACTGAATTGATGTACCTTTCTGCTCCTAGTGCTAGCAGTCCTCGGTTATTCCCTTTTCTTTAAGACCCGCTCAAACCTATGCAAATAAGATAGGTTAATGTGTGTTCTCAGGGTGGTTTAGTTGGAAGGGGACATTACAGGATCATAGGTAAATATAATGACTACATACACATGGGAAAAACTTAGGAAACCATGATTACATGAATCAGACATATACCTAAAATTAGCTGACCAAGGACTAATTAAACCAATCGAGGTAAAAAATGTCGACACAACTATCAAAGCTATCTCAACTAAAGTCAACTTTGAAATTATTAATACCAAGGAAGGATCTAGTTTCTTCGCTGCTCTAGTAGGTCAACCATGGGGAAGAAAAATGAAAGCATCGATATCACTCAAAAAAGAAAGAATTAAACTTAAAGGCAATGGGAAATAATTCACCGTTCCAATACATCCATCCCAAGGACAACCTTGGATAGAACCCATCGACAATGATGTTGATGTTCGACAACTGTATCAAATAACGAGCGACAAATATTATATTGAACCTAATGCATACAGAGAAATCCATCTTGGAAATCATGATTTGGCTGGATATAACTTAGATGCTTAGCTATACGATTAGAAAATCAAAAACTATGAAATGCAAGCACGAGAATGCTAGACGATCCAATCTATTCCGAAAAAGGAAACAGACAGTTCTTTTCTATCACTATAATCCCAAAAATATTTAAACAGAAAATCAAAGAATACATAACTCTAACACCAGTAAAAAATGAATCATCATCTTGACCACTACTAAGATACAAAGAGCAAGAATCACCAGCACTTCATGTCGAGTAGGTCTCCAAAAATACATGTGAACAAGGTTGACTCCAAAGTCTGGTCGAGACATTTACAGGTCAACTAGCACGATGGTGGGATACACACCAGTTGAGATTACAAACTTGGATGACAACATCAACATACCTTATTGAAAGGTTTGGATGAAAGAAGCTAATAATGCAAGAAACCATTCTAGTCTTCATAGAAAGACAAGACCTTGTGAAACATATTGATACATGTGAAAAAGAATGGAGAATATTAGGTTACAAAGATGAACGAGTCTAGCCTCACTCATTTATAAACACACTAGATGATCTACCAAATAAGTGGTACAAAATGGAGGAAGCAAATGGAGAAATGTTCACATGGAACGAACTCAAAGGAAATTTCCTTAATGACTTCAATGTTTCATCCCGGGATGAATTACTGGTCGAAGAGAGAAAGCAGATAAAACACTTCCTTCAATCGACAGATAACAAAATAGAAACAGACAATCAACCTAGCCTACATAATGCTACATGAAACTATATTTGATCAACTGAATCCCAACACTCGACAAGAATTTGACTAGAAACAAAAACCACAAAATGGAAAATTTTCCAATGGAAATAAGACCACCCAGAAACTTCAAAACCAATAAGAACAATATTCAAAATTCAAACATCAGAGAAAGAAGACCCTGAAAGATTGACAGCATAAGACTTTCCACCAGCATTTTCACAATTCAAAGAAGGTAGTCGACAAATCAATGAAATTAAAGCACCATAATGGATGGACGTGAAAGTTAAGATGAAAGAAGTCGATATATCCAATGATGACATACCTAAAATCACAAATATAGGAGACTACTGGAATGAAGAACATACAACATAAATCGTCAACTTATTAAAATAATTCCAGAATTTTTTTGCTTGGCACTATAAAGATCTAAAAGGACTTGTTTAAGAAATGGGTGAAATGAAAATTGACATCAAACCCAAGGAAAAACCAATAAATAAAAGACCATACAAACTTGTGCACAAATACAAAGAAATAGTAAAAAAAGAAACCAATAGCATGCTTGCATCTGGAATCATTTACCCTATTGATAAGTGAGAATGGGCAAGTCCAATGGTGGTCCAACCAAAGAAACACAACCCAACACGACTAAGAATCTGTGTTGAATTTAGGAAACTTAATAAAGTAACGCTTACAGACCCATTTTCGACCCCTTTTGCAGATAAAATTCCAAATGAAGTTGCAGGACACAAGTGTTATTCATTTACAACTGGATTTTTGGGAAATAATCAAGTACCCATTGTTAAAGAAGACCAAAAGAAGACTACATTTGTATGCAAATTCAGATCATTCACATACAAATTCATGCCATTTGGATTGAAAAAATCCCCATCTGTATTGTCCAGAATTTTTGTCAAATAATTTCAGGAATATATCTACAAAACCATGGCTATCTATTTTGATGACTGGACAATCTACTCTATGCTGAAAAACCATTGTAAATGGCTCAGACTTATGTTAGAAAGAGGTTAACAAATCCAATTATCATTGAATATCAAGAAGTGCATATTTGTAAATCCAATAGGAATCCTATTGGGGCATGTAGTATGCAAGGAAGGCATTAAAGTCTACTATGCAAAAATCTAAATTATTCTCGACTTAAAACCACTAATGAATCCTAAACAAGTAAGAGTTTTACTCAGGCATATGAGGTATTAAAGAAAATTCATTAGGCATTATTCTGAAATGATCTATCCATTAGAATAACTATGAAAAGAAAATAATGAATACCAGTGGACCAGCGAATGCGCTGCATCATTCAACATCTTAAAGAAAAAAATTAGTCAAAGCACCCATCCTACTATTTCCAAATTGGTCAATTAAATTCCATGTACATATTGATGTGTCTGGAATAGCAATCGAAGAAATATTAACTCAACCTGGTGATGATGTAATGGACCATCCAAACACATACAACAACAGGAAGTTAAACAAAGCTGAGAGAAACTACTCGACAACTGAAAGAGAGGCACTTGGAATGGTATTCACACTCCAGAAATATTGACACTATATATTAGCCAATCCATTTGTATTTTACAGAGACCACCAAGCATTAAAATACTTGGTAAATAAACCCTTACATCACAGAAGAATCTATTGATGGTTGTTACTATTCCAATAATTCTAGTTTGAAGTCATAGTTTGACTAGGAAAAACAAATGTCGGACACGACCACTTGTTGAGAATAGACACAGGTGAAGAACCGACCCAAATTGAAGATCACCTACCAGATGCTCATTTATTCCGAAGTGAATCTGTATCTTCTGACTTAGCAAAAATTTCTCAATTCCTAGAGGAAGGGAAAGCTCCAAAGGGAATGAGTGAAAAGAAAAATAAAATCTTAGTGATAAAAGCTGCCTCATACACGATAGTAAATGGATTTCTTTACAAACTCATATTAGATGATGTCTTATGACGATGTGTTCTCTACCACGAAAGACAAAGTTTAATGAGTGAATCACACTATGGTCTACCTGGAGGAAATTTTTAGGCCGGCAAGACAACAAGAAAAATCCAATAGTCGAGATTATGGTGGTCGACCTTATACTAGGATTGTCTATAGTTTGTGAACAAATGAGACCAAAGCCAAGGACTAGGTCGACCTCTACTAAGCACATAAATTCCTTTGATATATGTAAATCCAAGATTAACATTTGAAATTTGGGCGAATGATTTCATAGGGCCATTTCCAACACTGGGTAGATGAACATAAGCATGATATATCATCACAATAGTCGAATATGTCACCAAGGGGGCAGAAGCAGAACCCATTGAATCTTGTTCAAATGAGATAAATGATAAATGTTTATACGATAATATCATCACAATATTTGGTTGTCCATTGACCTTGATCAGTGATCAGGGGTCACATTTTTTCAACAAAACAATTGTCGCTTTAACAAAACAATTCTTGATTAAGGACCGAAAAAACACAGCGTATCACCCTTAATCTAATGGTGCAATTGAAGATTTCAA
The DNA here is from genome assembly GCA_001517045.1 of Pseudotsuga menziesii. NCBI lineage: Eukaryota > Viridiplantae > Streptophyta > Pinopsida > Pinales > Pinaceae > Pseudotsuga > Pseudotsuga menziesii. The sequence goes on from LPNX011064505.1 coordinate 78,749, forward strand.
CAAGACATTAACCATAGGACTAAAAAAAATATGTAATTCTAACAAAGATGATTGGGATGGAAAGATACCTAATGTCTTATAGGAAAATAGAACAACATACAAACGTTCGACATGACATACACTGTTCCGACTTGTCTATGGATAGGAAGCAGTTTTACCCTTACACTTTCGACAACAAACTTCTATGATTTCCAACATACTACACATTGATGTCGAAAATGACAGAAAGGAAAGGCTAATGCAACTATCCAAACTTGAATAAAACTAACTGACTACAATACATTACCAAGAAATCGAAAAACAACAATAAAAATCTTGGCACGATAGAAATATCAAAAACAAAAATTTGTTTCTTGGAAACATTGCATTATTGTACAATAGTCGAGTAAAAGGAAAACCTAAGAAACTACACATTGAGTGGATGGGTCCATACATTGTAGAATAAATCAACACTAAGGGATCAGTCCGACTAAACCACTACAAGGAAATGTATTTCAAAAACTGGTTAGTGGGGCTCGACTAAAATGATAAAAAGCTTTAAAAGAAAATGGTTGCATAACTATAAACAATAAAACAAACGATAAAAATCTAAACAAAATACAAGAAAAATTTACACCGAAAATTAGTATGACAAGACCCTAGATCAATACTTTCGACAAGACTAAAGCAGGAAGTAGTAAAACACAAATTGGGAGATACAATCATCGACATGAGAAGAGCAGGCATGAATAAGTACGATCATCTCAATGCAAAAATTACTGACACCATCATGATCAAGAAATAAACCAACACAAAGAAGAAAAAAAAGTCCAATCAATTCATCATGAACATCAACATCTAGAGCACAAAATTCGGCATACCTCGAAAGAAACATCAACAACCTATCCTTTGAATTTAAGTCCACCATCAATACCGCAATTAATACTACCACCCACTATGCATTCTCCAGCTCAAAAAAATTATGCTATAAATACCGCATTGGAAGAGACTTGGATGTTATTCTATGAAGAGCTTGGGCATCAGAGCCTTAGAAAATTAGAGCCTAGCACACAACCTGCTAAACCAAAGCATTCGACCAACAAAATGGCACCAAAAAATCACCCGCAACTACCAGATCCGGGACAAACAAAATCAAACGGTTAGAAAGATCCAACACGCCTTTAGAAAGTCGATTGCATAACATTAGAAATGCCAAAGTGGTCGAGAAAAAATGGAATAGGGTTTGGAATGAAATCAAATGGTCGATGGAGGGAGGAAGCACATTGACTAAGAGCTGGCACAATCCTTAACTATATGAATGCACCTTTAATGGATATATTTGCAGGGACAAAGGAAGTCATTGTGTAGTTCATAATCAGTCGGTTCCATAATGGGAACTTCTATTTAGAAATGCCTGTCAAACTAAAACTGGTCGTGGTCAAAGAGTTAACTGGTACGCCATCAGGAAAAAATTCAAGAGGGATTATAGTTAACAAAATCCTTTATGCCACACCGAAGATAAACACACAAATTTTCTCAATGGCTCTCACAAGTACGGGAAGAGGTTTTCGACCTCAAGCTCGGCATGCTTGACGCATTACAAAATGTTGTGAGAAACGAGAAATTATACCGCTGGGTTGACCACCTAGTTGATATTATCAATAATATATGTGTAAAATTCCAAGAGGAGGGTTCCCAAATCTAATTCCCTTCGTTGATAATATGGATCGCCATGTACCATATTCGACCACTCAGAGATAAGGACTTCATTGCCCAGAAAGGACCAATCATGTGGAACTTCAAATCCTTCTCTATGAATGGTCACCGATTGGGATCATCAACAACAAAAATCTGGTTAGACACATAGTTTTCGACCTTAAAAATCAAAACAACTAGATGGCGGGTACCCTAGAATATCCGACGAATTCTACCACCGATGACACACATCCAACTTGCGTTGGACCACACGTTGTTTTGGTATTTAGAAGGTGTTGTGGGAACAACAAAAGAACTCGACTTATACCCTTCGATCGAGGATATTTTTGATGAACTTAGTCGGCAGTCCAACATCACATTGGATATACCCCCCCAACAAAAATAGTCAATCAACCAATGATCGAAATTTTAACTGACGCAGAAAAAGAAGAAGACTATGAGATCTGTGTTCATCTCAACACATTTACTCTTGATCATGACCACACTGGTGATATCAAACCACTTGGGATTGCATTAACATCCACAAAGAAACCACATGATCCAGTAGAACATAGTGATGAAAGAACTCAATCCGACACCCATTTGCTAGAATATGCCCTCACCAAGAAAAATATATGTCGGGTGGCCGATGAGCTGTTTAAAGATCAACATTATAGGAAAAGTACAATACAAGGAAATGGTAAGCGCAAGTTGATTCTTTAGGAGCCAACTGAACATGACAATGTGGAACTATTTGATAGTGCAACTCAAATTTTGGAGGATGCCGCAAAAAATAAAATATCATTCGACGAACAAATCGATAGATTTATCAAAGAGGAGGATCATTGACTGAACCGACAAGACACAAGATCAAATAAATTCAGATTTTCTATGACAAAATTTGTCAATCTTACCCATAGTCTACCACCTCCATCCCCGACCCCAGTTGTACCAAATTTGACCACTTCCACATCTCTATCCCTAACCAATCCATATATGCATAAGTTACGAGCGCCACTAAGGGATCATATTAAAAAAGATAATGATATCCAAGAATTCATCATCCAACTACCATCTCTCCTCCCCAACTGGTAAAATATACTAGCAAAAAGACCCGTATTAGTCAAGGAAGCACCGAAGTCCACCTTAACCATTCCCAAAACTGTCAACTTTCCATAATCATCCATTTCTAAAGCACAAGTTATTGGATACAATGAAACTATTCTACAGATAAATCCTGGCCCAACCAATAATATTGTGGAAGATAAAATTTATTCTATCATCCCTCGATTTTTCGACCAATCGAAATCCTCAAAACACCCTTCATCTCTAGAACCATGCAGCATCGACCCCATTTTTGAACCTGACGATACCGTATTGCCACTAACTTTCGAACCGACTTTGAAAAGCAGTATCAAGCAACATGTACCACAAGAGACAACAAGTTTACTAATCGATCCTAACTTACATCCCTCACCTATTTCACGGTTCACCACTACCACTATCATCACTTATGCCCACAGATATTCCCACAATTCCTTCTGACATTACAAATATCAATCATCCTAGCCCTATTTTTATAACCCCAGCTACAAAGAAAAATAAAAAAGTAGTAGAAAATCCACCAAAGCAACTAACAAAAACTGGAAAACTTAGTAAAGAACATAAACGATGAAAAATGAAACAGAGAAAAGAAAAGAAATAATAAGAGAAATAACAACAACAACAACAACATCTACAACAATTACAATAACAACCACCCCTAGTAGTTCATCTATATTGGCTTGGTCCAATAGTTACATTCAATCCATAGAAATCCAAAGAAGAACTGGATCTATTGGAAAATGCAATTGATATGGAAAATAAACACAAAAAAGTAAAGGCCAAAGAACAAATCAAACATATAAAAATAGAGTAGAACGTATTTTTATCCAAATGTGAGAGCTTATCACAACAATTTATCACAATTCCAGAAGGGACCGACTCTGACAATCCCCTAGACAAAGTATACTTCATTTTCGAAAGTGTTTTGTCGACACTTCAAGAGAAATTGAAAGAAAGGAGACAAGAGCAGACCGAGGAAACCACTGTCTTGCTTAGAAATCAATTTACAACATTTACTGAATCCCACAACCTGTTAATACAATATGTTGCAGAATCTGTTGTCACCACATACGTCTTATGAAACTAGTACACCTACTATGGTCAAGTGTTTGAAGAAATACAAAAGACCCGTGAACTTATCAGTTCACTACAAAACCATTGACTAGTCACCAGTGAAGAAATGGTGCGGACAATTGATGACCAAATTATTTTGGAAATCAATAAACTTGAAAATATGGAGAGACAGGAACATCAATGGATCAGCTAGGCTTAAGCTATTTTATCCAACGTCGAAAAAATCATACCGCAACTGCAACACCTGCTTTCTATTGATGAAGAAAAAACGCAAATCCTAGGGACCGACATCTTAGATTTGGATATGCACAAAAATATGGAGAACTTGTCGAGCCTCACCACTATGACCATTGACATACAAAATGCTATCCATGTTTGGGAGGAGTTCCAACACCAACTATTAGTATCTGCAGAGGCTATTATTGAAGCATGTGTTCAGCAACAACCAACCACCAGTCATACCCATCCATAGTGAAGAACACCATATGGTTTCTAGATGCTTAGACATAAATATTGTCATCTCCACATTTCTTCGGGATGAAGAAATATTTTGAGGTGGGGGAGATGTTGGAGGATCAAAATTTAGCTACTGTAACGTCCTCGACCCTCTGACCGATGAAGAGGATGCTACCACACATCAAATCATCTGGGAATCTAGCCCCATGAACATGAACATGCATTCATATAATGCTGAAGCAAGGTACTTAAAAAAATAAAACATACTGCGAAGCGTAATAGTTCATATACACAATGGAAGCAAAACATATCAATCAGCATCCAACATGTACATCATCATTTATCAAGGGTAAATATGATTACAGACATAAGTTAGGCAAGAATACTTATCTTATGAAGAACTTGTCCCGCAACTAGCTACGTTGCTGCAACGTTCCACCCAACCATAGGCCCACGTGCTCTTTAATCTCTCAGCAACGCTGCCACCCCCGAGACGGGCATGATTCCCCAAGGAATAAGGAACTAGTAGGTTTACACATAGCCAAGGATAACAACCCCACAAGGGTACACAGTTCAGCCAAGCCAACACAGTTGGGTTTATCAGGTGAACAACGGATCCGCCAAGCCAACCAAGTTGGGTTTATCAGGCCATCCAGGAGCTGGGAAAGGATAAATACTAAGCTGGTGAGCTCATTGAAGAGCTAAATACACCTACACTAGAACCATCCTGGCTTCTAGGACACCCACACACATCCAACACAAGGAAATCAGTCCTTTCTCTGCAATGCAGTCCCTCAGAACCTGATCTCCCTTCCAGTGCTATTCAGGGGTTGTGGAGAAGAAATCCAACTAGCTCTTTCTATGTGGTTCTCAACCCACTAGGTTTATCAAGCACATCAAGCCCTCATGCCCACTCCAATGCAGTCTGAGGACAAACCACTGCGTGCATGCAACAAACCAGCTATTAAAGCTTTAACAGGGGAAAAACACTCCCATAAATTGTTCTTGGCCCTATCATGGCCAAAATAATTCCTCAACAACCTAAAACAACCAAAACACAAGGGAACCCAACCAACAATTGTGGGAAAACAACAGCCAACGAACAATAGGAGAAACCCACAGCAACAACTCACGATGAAGCAATAGAACGTCGCACAGTCCAAACATAACAACAACGTTGGAAAACAATGGTGGAGTAAAAAACGTAGACTCTATGCATGAGCAGGAGGAAGAATGGATCCACAAACTAACAACTCCATGAGAAAAGGAAGAACCAACCTCCAATCAATGAATTGCGCCCCCCTTTTATCTCAGCCCCCATGAGGGAAAATGAACAGCTCTCGATTCGGGATAGTGGACAGACCATCCGCAACCCAAAAGGTGTGTCATGGAGAGAGTGTAGGCGTGAGAATAGTGGTCTTCCTGCTAGAAAATAGACACCCCAACTACAACAGAACAATTAAGGTGGTGGTTGGATGAGGCAAGGGAAGGTGAGCAAATTAAACAGGGTGGTGACACAAGGATTTTCCCCCATGGATTCAAGGTTTAACATCCCCACCCTTACCCTTAGGAAATCATGCCCCTTCTCAATATGGTTGTAGTGAACATAGATGGTTGGGTTCATTTAACTAAAATGCACATTTACATGATGCCACAGTTAAAAATGTGTCGTATGTCCATATATTCCATCAGTGACAATTCCAATCCGAAACATAACATAACCAAACCGATGGTGGGGCCTTGGCCTTTAGCTCCGCACCATGATTGTTTACAATGTATTTATATATATCATGTATATTTAATGCATTGGGGTCAAAACTGGGGTGTTACATTCTAGACAGATCTAGTTGGATTTCTTCTCCACAACCCCTTAATAGCAATGGAAGAGAGATCAGGTTCTGAGGGACTGCATTGCAGAGAAAAGACTGATTTCCTTGTGTTGGGTGTGTGTTGGTGTCCTAGAAGCCAGGCTGGTTTTGGTGTAGGTGTCTTTATCTATTCAACAAGCTCACCAGCTTAGTATTTAGCCTTTCCCAACTCCTAGATGGCCTGATAAACCCAACTTGGTTGGCTTGGCTGATCCATTGTTCACCTGATAAACCCAACTGTGTTGGCTTGGATGAACTGTGTACGCTTGTGGGGTTGTTATCCTTGGCTATGTGTAAGCCTGCTAGTTCCTTATTCCTTTGGGAATCATGCCCTACTTGGGGGTGTTAGCATTACCGAGAGATCAAAGAGCATGCGGGCCTATGGTTGGGTGGAACATTGTAGTGACGTAGCTGGTTGCAGGACAAGTTCTTCATAAGATAAGTATTCTTTCCTAACTTGTTTCTGCAATCGTATTTACCCTTGATAAATGATGGTGTACATGTTGAACGTTGATTGATATGTTTTGCTTCCATTGTGTATATGAACGATTATGATTCATATTATGTTTTATGTTTTTAACTACCTTGCTTCAGCATTATATGAATGTATGTTCATGTTCATGGGGCTAGATGCCTGGATGATTTGATGTGTGGTAGCGTCCTCTTCGTCGATCGGAGGGTCAGGGACGTTACAGTATGGTATCAAAGCTCTGGTTGCAGCATGGGCCTGAATGGGCTGTAAAGATGCAGTGACAGAAATTATGTTGCAGCAATTGGGCCTCAAAGGGCCATGACAAGATCAGTTAGCAGAGACAGGTTTTTTATTGCCCAGAAGAAACCAGGAGAAAATGGGTGAATGACAAGAAAATTCATAAAATTTTCTAAGTTCTTGGCTGTCGGCACATCAAAAAACTTAGACAAATGGACCTTCGATGTAGACCCCGACGGTGGCTGTGAAAATAGTTAGACGGCATCAGTGACATATAGTTGATGGACCACCCGACATCGACCATCGGCGATCGATGCCACTAAGTTGAAGGGATCGCTGAAGACACGTCGACGGAGTTTAGTAAATCGATCGGCGACACTAGCCATTTGGACCGCCGATAGCGACGGAGAGAAAATTTTTGAAGAAAAATTTTCGAAGTAGTGGAATCATCAGCGATCTGTGATGATTAGTTGATCGCATCGCCGATATCTAGATGGTCAAGTTGCCGATGCGGAGAAAAGTTTGGCGACTACATCGGAAGAGGTTAGATGATCTTGCGCCGCCGTTGCAGATGGCTAGACAACTATGCTTCCGACAGGTAGAGCCTCCGACTGTCGATGCCGCAGAAGATAGTTGATCCGACGGCCGATGCGACGGAAGACAGAGGAGGAAAGTTCCAAAAATTTTCTAAGGAATGAGATCATCGGCCCTCGGAAAATGTTAGTGGTTGGGATTGCCGATGACTAGAGGAAGGGATCGCCGACATCGAAGGAAGAAGAAAATTTTTGAAATTTTGTTTAAGTGTGGAAAACCATCTGCGATCGGTGAAAGATAGATGATCGGAGTGCCGATCGACAAAAATTAGTTGTTCGAGCATCCATCGTTGCGGCTGGTTAGTGAACTATCTCGCTGATGCATTAGGATTTCCACTCGTTGATGCCGAGGTGTTTAGTGAATAGTGGCTTCGAGTTTCGATAACATAACTACGGTGGCGTTTAGTGCTCGGGAGCACCAACACTGCGGAAGTATTTAGGTTTAATTCGTCAATATGGCGGTGACAAACAATTGATTTGATCAGTGACGTATAGGGGAAGATGGAGCCGACGGAAGATAGAGGAAGCTTTCGTCGACAAATAATTAAATGGATCGGCGAAGAATAAGAGATGGTTGAGCCGATGAAGCGGCGGAAGAAAGAGAAAGAGAAGTTTTGAAAATTTCTCTAAGTATGGGAATTGTCGGTGAAATTTAGATGACAGAACCGCCGATGCGGCAGTGGACACCGGAAGAAATTAGTTGTTTGGACCGCCGATGCCATTGGCAGAAAATAGTTGTTGGGATCACCGACACCATGGAAGAATTTAGTTGTTTGTCAGTCCATCATTGCAGCTGCCATGTGGACTAGCGCGCTGATGATTAGGATTTCAAACCGCGGATGCTTCGATCACCGACACGTAGTGCTTAGTGGTTCCGATCGCTGACAAATGTTATGGCCCGCGAGAAGAAGAAGAAATTTCATAAATTTTTCTAAGTGTTGACTTCATCGGTGATTGACAGAAGTTAGTTGTATTGGTCGTCAATGACATCGAAAGAAGTTAGTGGTTTGTGCGCCCGTTGTTGCAAAAGTCTAGTGCACTAATCTTCCAATGGACACAGGTTCGGACTACCGATGCCGATTAAGTTGTGCTTCAGATCGCCGATCGAAAATAATTATGGGATCGGGCCGCCGATCGAAAAAGGATTAAAGTTGATGAATTGTCGTTGCAGACGCCTAAGGGACTACCCATCCGATGTAATAAAGGATCCAATCGCCGACGTATCAAATATGTATTTCCACTTGGGTCGACGATGTGCAGTAGTTAGTCCTTTCAACGTCTGATGGGGTATAAGGTCTGTAAAGAACACAATGAGAGTACCAACCGCCATTGCGGCTGCTGAGGGAACTATCCCGCAGATGCATTAGTCTTTCCACTCACCGCTGCTGCAAAGATTAGTTGCTCCGACCACCGACAAGCTGTGATCCACGGAAACCATAGAAGGTTTGTTGGTCGTCATTGCAGAAGCCCTAACGACTAGCCATCCGATGCACAGAGCACCCGACCGCCGATGGAGCGGTTAGTCTATTTTATCGTCGATGAAGTTCGGAGTGATAGATGATTATGGACTGGACACGGAAAAAATAAATTAGACAAAAAACTGCCGACACAGCAGAGAAAATTAGTCGTTCTAGCCATCGAAACACTGGAAGGTTAGTGAAGAAAGGACTCAATGAATAGTCCTTGACATCACCGATGCAGATTGGAAGTTTAGATGAATTGCTTGCCGAAACGCCAAAAAATTAGCAGGGAAGAGACCCGATGAGGAGAAGAAAATTTTGGGTTTTTTAAAATGGAATTTTTCTCAGCGAATTCCAACTATTTCAACAGATTTTAGCAGACTGTCAGTGGATTATAGAGCTGAACAAGAGAGAGATAAAACTTTGTGTTTTTAGCAAAATTGTTGTTTTATAAATTCCAAAAGAGGAAGGTAAGTAGTTTTGATTTATATTGATGATATGCATCTAATAGTTTGCTGCTAACACATTTGTAGAATTATAGACCACTTCCAAGAGTAGTATTCCAAGAAGAACAATGTGGAAAGCAAAAGGTGGTTTAGTCATGAGAACCCATGATGGGTATGATGCTTGGTATTCTTACGAGTGTGCAGGAGATGCCATGGGAGAAAATGTCCATAATGGAAATGATGACATAGAGTCTAATGGAAGGAGATTCCAAGAGACACCGTCAGAGGTTGCAGCCACCATGAGAATCTTGATTAAAGCCTAGGAAGAGAAGCATCAGTTGAATGCTGCCATGTTGTAGAATTTGACAGACTTGCAAAGAAAGATAGATTCTGGAAGAGGTACATCAAGACCAGAAGGCACTAAGAGTAGCACTAGGAGGAGGAGAAGAAATTCTATTGGTTCATCTGACTCTAAAGAATCCAGTGGAGATATAAGTTCATTTTCCTGTAAAATGAAAAGAAGAAGACACCATAGGGATCGCTCTCAGGATGAATTTAAGAAAGTTAAACCTCCTACCTTTGATGGTGAGATAAAGACTGGACAAGAGGCTGAAGCTTGGCTTCTTGGGATAAAGAAGTACTTCCAAGTGCAAGATTATTCAGGAAACATGAAGGAAAGAGTTACCATATTCAATTTGAATGGAAGAGCATCCATTTGGTGGGAACACTTCAAGCAAGTAAAGAGGATCAGTGAAAGGAAACTGAAGTGGAAGCAGTTCAAGAAGTATTTCAAGCAGAAATACCTCTCTGACAGGTATTATGATGACAATATTAAGGAGTTCCATGAGCTGATATTGGGACAGCAGACCATGGATGAATATGCAAATAAGTTTTTGGAATTGTTGAGGTATGTCTGGTACATCAGAGATGAAAAAGTGAAGGTCTAGCGGTTTCTGAGTGGATTGCCTCAAGCTTATAGAGATAGAATTAAGTTTTACGAACCTAGAACTATTGAAGAAGCAATAAGGAAGGCTAAGTATTGCTATGAGCAAAGAAAAGGTAAACTTGATTACCATAAGGAATGGAAGGACAAGAAGAATGAAAAGTTTGACCAAATAAGGAAAGGTTTCAAACCTTCTAGATTCAAGAATCAGCAGAAGCAGCCATCCCAAGCTGCGAGTAATCCAGTTGGAGTGACGGGTGGAAAGCCTAAAGAACCACAACATAACAAAGGTCCACTAAAATGTTGGAAATGTGAAGGACCCCACTTGCACAGATATTGTCCACTTGAGAATGAAAGTGCAAGGCCAGCTTATAACATTTAGGAAGCATAAATAGTGGGTCAAGTAGCAAGGGCAGCCCGTAGAATTTATGCAGCACTAGAGGACCACCAAGAAGATCACCAGTCAACTGTGGTTGAAGTTGCAGGTAAGATTATTGAACAATCTGTTTCTATTTTGATTTACCCTAGTTCTACTCATAGTTACATTACTCCTAGAGTAGTGGAGATTTGTGCTTTTAAGAAGGTAAAGCATAGAAAATCTTGGTTAGTTCAGCTAGCCACTGGGACTAAGAGAAAGGTTAGTGAAATAGTGGAGAAATTTCCATTGGTTATGGATGGATTTATCACTTGTGTAGATCTGAATGTTCTACCGCTTAGTTCCTATGATGTCCTCATTGGAATGGATCGGTTAGAAGATCACAAAGTGAAACTTGACTATTATAACAAGACTTTTGAATGCACGAATGAAGAAGGAAATCCAGTAGTTGTGAAAGGTATTCCGAAGGTGATTTCAGTAAGACAGGTTTCAGCAATGCAGTTGAAGAAGTTATGTAGGAAGGGTTGCCAGTTGTATGCAGCTCATATTCTAGAGCCAATAGGAGATGAAACTACTAGGTTGGAGGACTATCAGGTGTTACAGGAATTCAAGGATGTGTTTCCCAATGAGATTCTAGGGCTTCCTCCAAAGAGGGACATTGATTTCACCATTGAACTTGTGCCAGGAGAAGCACCAGTTTCTAAGACACCCTACAGGATGAGCACACCGGAGATGCTAGAGTTGAAGATGCAATTGCAAGAGTTGTTGGAAAACAAGTATATCTGACCAAGTGTGTCTCCTTGGGGAGCACCGGTTTTGTTTGTAAAGAAGAAAAATGGTACACTCAGGTTATGTATAGATTATAGACAGTTGAACAAGGTTATTGTGAAGAATAAATATCCTTTGCCTATGATTGATGACCTCTTTGATCAAATGAGAGGAGCAAAGGTATTTTCCAAGATTGACTTGAGGTTTGGTTACCATCAGGTGAGAATCAAGGACGAAGACATTCATAAGATAGCCTTCAGGACATGGTATGGGCATTATGAGTTTGTAGTGGTACCTTTTGGTCTCATCAATGCACCAGCTACATTTATGTGCCTTATGAACAGTGTCTTCAGTAAGTATTTGGACAAGTTTGTTCTTGTTTTCCTTGATGACATTCTTGTTTATTCTAATAATGAGGAAGAACATGAAGAGAATTTGAGATTGACATTGCAATTGCTTAGGGAGCATCAACTGTATGCAAAACTAAGCAAGTGTGACTTCTACAGAGATAGAATTTAGTACTTGGGTCACATTATCTCAGAAGAGGGTATATCAGTAGATCCTGAGAAGATTGAAGCCATTGTGAATTGGCCTACTCCAAGAAATGTGATAGATGTAAGATATTTTATGGGACTTGCAGGATACTACAGGAGATTCACTAAGGGATTTTCCAAGGTTGCACATGCCATCACTTCCTTACAAAAGAAGGGGATAAAGTTCGAATGGACTTCGAAGTGTGAAGAAAGCTTCTAGTGGTTGAAGAATCTTCTCACCAATGCACCAGTATTGAAAGTTGCAGATACAGATAAAGATTTTGTGGTATGTACCGATGCATGTGGACAAGGGATGGGAGGAGTCCTTATGCAAGATAACTACGTGATATGTTATGAGTCAAGAAAGCTGAAGGAGCATGAGAAGAGCTACGCCACTCATGATCTCGAGCTTGCAGCCATAGTACATGCTCTCAAGATGTGGAGGCATTACTTGATGGGTAGAATATTTGAACTCAGAACAGATCACTGTGGACTGAAGTATTTGTTTGTTCAACCTACTATGAATGCTAGGCAAGCGAGATGGCTGGAATTTTTATATGAGTTTGATTTCGAAATCAAGCACATAAAGGGAAAAGAAAATGAGGTAGCTGATGCACTCATCATGAAGGTACATGAAATGCACGTGACATCTCTTAGTATTTGCCAATCAGATTTGAGGTACCAGATTGTTAATCATGTTGCGGGAGACGAATTGTATGAGCAGGTAAAAGACAAATTGCAGCAGCAAAGTATTGAGAAGAGGTATGAGGGATATAAATTGGAGGAAGATGGAATTCTTACTTATAAAGGCAGAATTTATACTCTGAGTCTAGCAAATTTGAGGAGAGCTGTTATGGATGAAATCCATCAAGCTCGGTATTTTGGTCACCCAGGGTACCAGAAGACAATTGCTACAGCTAGGAAGCAGTTCTTTTGGCCAGGAATGAAAAAGGACATGGTTGAATACATTTCAAGGTGCATGAAATTTCAACAGGTAAAATTTGAGCATCAACATCCAGCAGGTTTATTGCATCCTTTGCCAGTTCTGGAATGGAAATGGGAAGTTATTTCCATGGATTTTATTACAGGATTGCCGATGACTTGGAGACAACATGATTCCATCATGGTTGTATTAGACAAGTTGACAAAGGCAGCACATTTTATACTAGTGAAGTCTACGCATAAGACTGATGACATTGCAAAGATCTTCATGAAGGAGATTTTCAAATTGCGTGGATTGCTGAAGGCAATAGTTTTTGACAGAGATGTCAAGTTCACTTCCAATTTTTGGAAGGGATTGTTTGCATATTTGGGTAAAAAGATAAACTTCAGCACTGCATACCATCCTTAGACAGATGGATAGACAGAAAGAGTTAATCAGGTTCTTGAAGATATGATTCGCATGTATGTGATGGACAAACCAACCAAGTGGGAAGATTAATTACACTTGGTAGAGTTTGCTTACAACAATGGACAGCAGGCATCCTTAGGGATGAGTCTGTATGAATCTTTGTATGGAAGAAGGTGTAGGACACTAGTGACTTGGGATAACCCAATGAACAGGGTTGTGCTTGGACTAGAATTGCTCAAGAAATTGGAGTAAGAAGTTGTGAAGATCAGGCAGAATTTGAAAGCAGCATAGGACAGATAGAAAAGCTATGCAGATAAACATAGGATGAACAGAGAGTTCAGTGTTGGGGATCATGTTTACCTTAGAGTGAAAGCAAAGAAGAGTTCCTTGAAGCTTGGAAGTTGTGCCAAGTTGTCACCTACATATTGTGGGCCATTTGAAGTGCTTGAAAGAATAGGGCCTATTGCATATAGACTTGCATTTCCTGCTAGTACTATAACTCATAATGTTTTTCATGTTTCTTTGCTTAAGAAATATGTACATGATCCTAACCATGTGATAAATTGGGATGTGATTCAAGTGGAACCCGAGGGAGAGTTTGAAATCGAGCCAATGTGTATCCTCGACAGGAAGGTCACAATGCTCCAGAATCGAGCCATAGGGTAGGTAAAGGTGCAATGGGAGCACTATGGACCTAAAGAGGATACGTGGGAGCTGGAGGATGCCATGCGATTGGCACATCCATTTTTGTTCAATTCTGCGGGACACTGAGGCGGTACTAGTGTAGCATTTTGTTCAAATTTTGTATAGCACTAAGGACAGTGCTATTTAAGGGGTGGGAATGTAACACCCCAGTTTTGAACCTGATGCATTAAATATACATGATATATATAAATACATTGTAAATAATCATGGTGCGGAGCTAAAGGCCAAGGCCCCCCCATCGGTTTGGTTATGTTATGTTTTGGATTGGAATTGTCACCGATGGCATATCGAGACATACGGCATGTATTAAATTGTGGCATCATATAAATGTGCATTTTAATTAAATGAACCCAACCAGCTATGTTCACTAAAACCATATTGAGAAGGGGCATGATTTCTTAAGGGTAAGGGTGGGGATGTTAAACCTTGAACCCATGGGGGAAAAGCCATGTGTCACCACCCTATTTGATTTGCTCACCTTCCCTTGCCTCATCCAACCACCACCTTAATTGTTCTGTTGTAGTTGGGGGCATCTATTTTCTGGCAGGAAGACCACTATGCTCACACCTGCACTCTCTCCATGATGCGCCTTTTGGGTTGCGGATGGTCTGTCCACTATCCCGAATCAAGAGCTGTTTATTTTCCCTCACGAGGTTTGAGATAAAAGGGGGCCACGATTCATTGATTGGAGATTGGTTCTTCCTTTTCTCATGGAGTTGTTAGTCTTTGGATTTGTTCTTCCTCCTGCTCATGCATAGAGTCTGTATTTTTTACTCCACCATTGTTTTCCAACATTGCTGCTGTGTCTGGACTGTGCGACGTTCTATTGCTTCATCATGAGTTGTTGCTATGGGTTTCTCCTGTTGTTTGTTGGTTGTTTTCCCACAATTTTTGGTTGGGTTCCCTTATATTTTGGTTGCTAGAGGTTGATGAGGAATCGTTTTGGCCATGATAGGGCCAAGAACGATTCAGGGGAGTGTTTTTCCCCTGTTAAATCTTTAATAGCTGGTTTGCTGCATGCACGCAGCGGTTTGTCCTTGGAATGCATTGGAGTGGGCATGAGGGCCTGATGTGCTTGATAAACCTGGTGGGTTGATAACCACACAGATAGAGCTAGTTGGCTTTCTTCTTCACAACCCCTAAATAGCACTGGAAGGGAGATCAGGTTCTGAGGGACTGCGTTGTAGAGAAATGACTGATTTCCTTGTGTTGGGTGTGTGTGGGTGTCCTAGAATCCAGGTTGGTTCTAGTGTAAGTGTCTTTAGCTCTTCAATGAGCTCACCAGCTTAGTATTTAGCCTTTCCCAGCTCTTGGATGGCCTGATAAACCCAACTTGGTTGGCTTGGTTGATCCGTTGTTCACCTGATAAACCCAACTGTGTTGGATTAGATGAACTGTGTACCCTTGTGGGGTTGTTATCCTTGGCTATGTGTAAGCCTGCTAGTTCCTTATTCCTTGGGGAATCATGCTCGGCTCAGGGGTGGCAGCATTTCTAAGAGATTAAAGAGCACGTGGGCCTATGGTTGGGTGGAACGTTGCAGCAACGTAGCTGGTTGCGGCACAAGTTCTTCATAAGATAAGTATTCTTGCATAACTTGTGTCTGCAATCATATTTACCCTTGATAAATGATGATGTACATGTTGAATGCCGATTGATATGTTTTGCTTCCGTTGTGTATATGAATGATTACGCTTCGTAGTATGTTTTATCTTTTTAACTACCTTGCTTCAACATTATATGAATGTATGTTCATGTTCATGGGGCTATATGCCCGAATGATTTGATGTGTGGTAGCGTCCTCTTCACCAGTCAGAGGGTCGGGGACTTTACAGCTACCCGACTAGGTCCTTTAGTCGACTAACTGTAAATAATAGATTATGTTGACCTCACAGGTCATGTTGGTTAGTTGAATCGGTTGGTAGTTATGTAACCACTTGTAAATATTATATATAGGTTGTAGATCCGGTTAAAGAATTGGTTCGATTGGATGTATGAACCCTCATGTGTTCTTGAATAATATAAGCACTTTTTATTCTGTATACCATTCCTTGTCTCTTATCTATATCATTGTTTGTATAAATATATAATATGTATCATTGGTAACCATGAAATCTGATTGATTACAACAACCACATGTAAATATCACAATATATCATCCACATAAATCATCTTCATAAATCATCCATATAAATCAATCAAGCATAAGAGACAAGATATACCCTAGAAAAATCCTCCAAACATGGAGGATGCAAAACCTAGCAATTCTATGAGTATGATATATATATTTGCAGAGAATGGTGTACACCACATAATAATATTTCCCTATAAGAGATATCACCACAATAGTAGAGAAGAGATATCCAATGCAACCTTGTAAAAACAACTGTATGCAATTTTATGCAATTGTATTGAACTTGCCATATGCCTAGCATATTAATTACAAGAGAAAAACCCTAGCATGCAAAAGGTAGTGTATATGAGGTTTAGTAAACACACCAAGAGAACCACATAGTGCATTCACAAGGAGGATCTAACCAGAACTCCCTCCATGCAAACATTAACACCCTTCCTTTCCTCAACTAGCTTTAACTGAATGTTCACTGTCTTGAACTGAAAGTGAACTGGCTTGACTTGAACTGAATGTTAACTTACTTGAAATGAATGTTAACTTTACTTGAACCAGATGTGAACTAACTCAATATTTAATTGACTATTGATCACTTAGTTAGCAGGATAACTTAAGTTTCATCAGCGCTTCACTCTTAGTGCCATCCATGCACAATTTCTTTGCATGGATATCTTTAGTTAACTGATACATGCCGATTTATGAACATTAATCTCTTCTTTACTTAATTGATTACATTAATTAATAGTTCAATTGTTTCATTGAGTGAGGAACTTATTGAGACATCCATATTTAACTGAATCTTTATAATTTGAGTTCACTCGGACATTTTCAAGGGAAATTCTCTTTCTCTTTCTCTATTCTTTATCTCATTACCATTAAATAATTAATGCATGGTCCATATGTGTATTATTTATGCAAATTATCATATCATACCCAAAAGAACTATTCTAGACATACTGATGATCATATATATTACATCGGGCCATATAGTCATATGCTAAAGTTACTCTCTTTAAGGGTAACTAATCCCTAAAGGACACTTATAGAAATCATTGACCATGACTAGCAATGTATCACATAGTATAACCACCTTAGCAAATGGAGGTTCATGGTATTGATACAACACAAGACTTCAATCTTGATACAACACAAGATCATCTACACAATCAAAGATCCATTCTCATAGGGTACCTTCTATGAGAATACTTGACTTGATATTACTCACAAGTCTAGTCTTGATATTAATCGCAAGACTCATCTTGATATTACTCGCAATATTTACAATACAACATCACCACCACAATCATATGAGGATATATAGGACTTGATATTACTCACAAGTCCATAGAATGACTCCTGATGTTGTAAAATCAACACTTACTGGACTGTACACATAATTCAAATGAAACATATCATTCCATACACACTACAACAAAATGGTTTTCATAAGAGAACAAATGAAACATTAAAATAAATGTATAATTGTATGATCTAAGCTAAGGGATTAAGTCTTCAATTTTCAGTTGAATCCATTGATTGTGCCAATTGCATAGTCAATCACACTACCACCAAGGGTCTAAAAGATATAACATCAGAAGAATCTTAGTGTAACATTAAACAAGATGTCAGCCACTTTCGTGCATTTTGTAGTGAAGCATGGTTTCAAATTCCCATTAAAAAACATAAATCACTACAACCTAAGAGAGGTAAACGCCTATTTGTTGGAGATTTTGAAGACATAAAAATTTATACACTTCTTCAACAAAAGTCCAATGACATAATTATTGGAAGGGATGTTAAATTGGACAAAAGTCTCTTGGCTTGCGATCCTATTTCAACATTTGCTCCATATGTTTCCTTTGAGCCATATTCAATGCTTATCTCATATTTTACTCCCAACTTATTTGATAGTGTTCCTACTGTTGTCGCCTAATTCGCAACTCGGGTAACGTGGTAGAAATATTCAAACCACTTGCGACCTTGGGGGAAAGATCGATCCAAGTGCTATCACCTGATACTCAACTCCTCTGTCTAAGCCAACTCCTAGTGAATCCAATGGGTGTGGACCCTAATGAAAAGTAAAATATAAGGTTTTTACTCTATGAAAGAAATAATTGATTCTAGGAGTTTACATGAAATTAATTAAAACCTTAACAATGAGTTACTGCAAATGAATTGAATTATAAAAAAAACAACATTTATCATTCAAACCCCATTCATTACCATATGCAAAAATTGAATTAACCATAAAAATGCGAAAGACCAATGCCAATTGAATGAGGAGTGCTTGTGTAAAAGGGTTGATGTTGTTGTCTCAGTGAAAGTATTACAGTGTCTCGTTGGTAAGTTTTAATATTTATTAGATGAGTGGATTAAGGAGTGGGTAAATTGTTGGTTGATTTTATTTTATGTGGTAATGAACTTGATTAGCTAATTAAGGGATGGGAACTCCCAATATACCCGGTGGTACGAGGAGTATGTCCAAAACCATTAACCGATGTGGCTCCCCACAAGGTATATTTGGGCCGGTTTGAATCTCTGAGACTTGTTCAACACTACACTAGTAAGGGTGTATCCTAACGGTGTCTCGAGGTCACTATCCGGTTGTTCCTGCTTCCTTTGTGGATTCTGCCACCGCAATGGCTTAATTCGAGGCGTTGGATTTTTTCCTGGAGAGATTTATTTTGAAGTGGAAAACCGATTAAGCTAGTCACCTAAATTCATTTTTGATACTACCAACTGATCATACGAAACTATAGTTGAAGTAGAGCATACGGGGATGAAGGCCTTGTAAATTTTAAATGTTTAAGACCAAGTTTTTTATGATTTCGAAGATAAATTCCAAGAGTCTCTTTCCATATTCAGTACTCAAGAAATCCCTTGTCCATGAACCTGTACTTGAGAAAGCAAGGGGTTTTATTTTAAACTAAAATAATGCATGAAACCTGAACTTCTCTAATTACTACACTGCTCAAATCTTTTCCATTTCGGTACTTTGGTATAATGCAGTCAGTAAGTATTCAGATTACTCTTGCAAAACTTAAACAAAGCATGAAATGATAAAGGAAAACAACTACACTAACAACCTATAAAGAAAACCAAAAAAAGGACACCTAAACAAATCCCCCATGGGGGATGGGGATCGAGTTCTGATGAGCCTACACAAAATTTATGTTTCTCTTACAATGTTGCGAGGGAAAGTTCACTCTGGTCCTCAAATTGGAATCCAAAGGCTTACACCAATATAAAAGAAAATACTTTTGGTGAAAAGGGAACTTTGTTGAGCTCTTAATGGTTCATTTTCCAGCAAAATGACCAAAGTTTCCTTCTCTTTTTTGTTATACCTACCAAAAATAAGCAAGCAATCAAATACAAAAGATGCTCAAAGACACTTTAAGAGTGTCTTCGAACAATCTTCGTTTCTTTTTATTATTATTCTAAGTCAAACTAGTTTTAGGAAATAACAAAATAACACAAAAGAACAAGTCCTTTTGTGGATCTTGGCTCAGTTTTAGGGAAACCAATGGAAAGCACTCTTATCTTGCAAGATTTAACTTTTCAAATACCAGAAAGAAATGAAACTTGTATCTTAGCCTTTAGATCTTAGCCAAGAAAGCATCTAAGAAACAAAAGAATATATATACTAGATCTAACTTGCAATATGAAACTTCTTTTATGGAACACCTAGCATTTATTTGCATTTTCCGAAGGAGCTAGATCTAAGTGTGATTTTAAACCTTTAAAATGATAGATCTAATTCGATTTTCAAATTTAAAAGTAATAACCAAAGTAGAGAAGGTATAAGGAGAAAAATAAGAGTAGATTGGATCTTTGAGCAAAGAATAATTTAAAGGTTTAGACATGTGGGACACCAAGGGTTTGATCTTCTGTAAGAGATATGAAAGAATAGGAGCAAGCAATCTCTTTGCTTCTTCAAATCAGATAACCTGCAGCTGGAAACATACTTGCACGCAACCCATTAAATCTAGAAATGGAACAAGATAGAAATCAAGAAAATATGAGCATAAACAAATGATACATATAAATCTTGAATCTTTAACTTACTGCAAATAAAATATTAACTATATCAAACAAGTTCTATCCATCCGTCCTACAAAATTGATACCAATCCTACTAGTAGGATATATTTTCATAAAGCAAGTGCAAAAATACCAAATACAGGTTACATCATAAAACCAAGATAATACATCCACTCAATTGATATCATCACACAACATGGACCTCCAAAGCCTCTTTATTTTTCAATATCAAAAGATAGTACAACAATTACAATTCTCAATCCTTTGCTCAGCAAACTCTAACTAGTTTGAATGAGGAGAGAAAAGCTTTATTTATAATAAAAGCAGGGCCAGGGGTACATCACCAACACTGAAGATCAACCCGGATTGTAGGTGAGTTGAACAGAGTTAAACAGAGGAGGTTATTGACACCTCTCTTACCAAACTCCTCCAACCAATCAAAAACCTCCAACAAATACCAACTACTCACCAACACTGAAGATGGGTCACCCTCTCCCCTCGCGTCAGTGTACGAATACTCCACGTGTGAGAGAGTCCCACCAACCCAATATTCACTTTGATCCACATTTATTAAATGGAAAACCCTATTATAAACCAAAACTTTCAAAAGTGACGTGGATATAAGGGGTCCACTTCCTCCAAGATATCACAAACATAAAGTTTAGCGCGAGCTCCTCCTTGGTGAGTTGACGTCACCTCTATTGAGACATTCGCTACCTAATAACTCAAACAAAGTTTTGATTTAATGTATGGAAACTCATAAACCAAATTTTATATATGATACAAATATAAATGCGTCCCACTCCATAGCTAGCGCAAACCTTCACCACATACTAGCGTGAACCATGCGTGCGACCTCGTCTTAAGAGTATTGACATCACCCCCCATAATATAACAATGACTACCTTATTTTATCAGCAAACCTTCCCATGTTTTTAAGTTGAAGGGGATCACATGACATGTGGGGCCCTCCTCCATGTCGTTCCAATCAATTTTTAATTGATTTTTGACCTGTTTAAAATTTTTGACTTTAGTGTCAATATGTCATAATTTACCATTAAAATGCCATCTTGATGAACTTTTAGACAAATAATGCCTTTCAGGATGTTTTAAATGCCTTCAATATGTTGCTTTGAGTGTGAAAATGAGCATCCCTACTCCAAATATGGACTCCGAACCCACCAATTATTACATTCTGAAGTTTTTTAATTAAACCATTAAAAATGGCTTAAAAAACGAAAAAAAATTAAAAAAAATTATTTTTCTCGAAATACGACAAAACTCTAGGGGGGCCTAGAACATGTCCATACAAATCAATTTGAATGCATGGTATGTTTATAAACACTGAAACAGAGGCTCTAATAACCTCCTAAGTCCCAACCATCAAGATGACTACCCCAGCTTTGGAGGTGTAAGTGAAAAACTCTGAAATTATTAGTCGTTTGTTCAACAACCAATAATAACCAAGGGAAAAACACTCTGCGCTAGTCGGTTTGATGCTTAAGTCTGGGAAGCTGAGCCTTTTATAAAAGATTATCATGCTAGAAAATTTTTACAATTTTCTGAAGGAGGTATGAACATGTGTTACAAAAAAAATGAACGAAATCCCAGAAAAATCCTGGCAGACTTCTAAACTTTGAAGAATGAACAAATATACTTGTTCCACTTTGTCAGCTCGCTTGAAAATCGACCAAATAAAACCTAGGTGGTAACATCTGGCTCCAACTACGGGACGTGTGCTCTATCTGGTCATATGGAAAGGAGAGGATACGAGAACACCAAAATCTCTAGTTTATATAACCTGTAAAAACATATCAACTTGACAAGAAAACCTTAGAGGTACAAGTTTTATATAAAATCCAAATGAATCATAAGTTGCATTTATTCAAGAATGTGGAAAACAAAAACTTAACCAAATAAAAGATTATGTATTCCTAAGTACAGAAAGGAAATGCATAAAGTAAATGATCACTTTAAGGAGCTTATTTTCCTGTTCTAAACATATCATAATCTCAATGTTAAGTAAAATGAAAAATCCAATGTAACCGCCTTAACATTTGATCAAAATTCACAATTCTTCTCTTGTGTTTGGTTACCAGCGAAAACAAGGATATCTTCAATAGAAAATGCAAACATGAGTGAATATTCAGGATGGACGGGCTGGATGGGAAATCATAGTCATGTAGGACTTCATAAATCTTCTTCCTAAACTGGCATGTGCTTCTGCAGTTTTCTTCTATCCAATCTTGGATAGGGCTAATGTATATATCGATATGATGAGGAAGATCAACAACTCCATCATACATATCAAAAGGGATCATCGACTGATAACTATCCGTGTAATACCAAGGCTGCTCCAAATCATGAGGAACCTTTGAATGTAAATATTTTGGTTTAGTCCGACATTCCATCGGTTGAATCGAACTTGTATCTTCAATCCACTGCTTTTCCAGGTCTTTACTACTAACACTCGTGTGTGATCCTGAATGATCATATGAGAACTCTACATGATTCTCTTCCATACCAAGATCTCCAAAGGTCTCCAAATCGACAATCCCTTCTCTTGATACATCAAAAATGGGCTTCTTAATGTATTCCCAATAATCATCATCCATACCTTTGTCAAATATGGGGTAATCCTCTTCCATGACATCACATTCCTGGATACACTCATCCTCATGTTCACTATATTCTTTTTCATAATATATGGTTTCAAAAATGTTACAAGGGAATGAAATTTCCAAACTCTCATACCATGAGGATAACATGGAGGAGTGTCATCATACACCATATACACGGCATCATAATTATATTTATAATTTTCTATGATTGTTTCTTCTTGAGGTAAATCTGGCATACACATGTGATCATCCTCGCTAAAACAATCCTAAGGATACTTCAAGTATTGAGTAGTTTCTATCATGGCACAATGAAGAGGACCTTCCATAACATCTTCAATCAAGGTACCTTCATCAACATCTTCAATGGGGTCTCTTGGGATATGCTTCTCAATAGGTTCCTCTATCTTATCCACATCCTCCATATTTTTGTTGATATGACATGAGGATGGTTTCCAAAACTGTCTTCTGATGAGGTTTCTTCACGAACTTCTTTAATTAGATTGTCATGGATGTTCCCATGTTTAGAATCATGTTGTGTATTGAGAGAGGCATCATACTCTTTAATGATTCACTTAATCTCTTCCTTTCTAAAATAACTAAGAGGGATTTCCACACATTTGACATTGTCTATGACAACATGAGGAAGCTCCTGAATAGGAGTAATATTGTGGACCTCTTCTTCACTTAAATGTTTGAGAAGTAATTCCAAGTCTTCAACACTTTGTATCATGGAAAAAGGTATGTCATATGTTTTAGTATGCTACTCTGTACCAGATAGGTAGAAGGTAAATATCTCTTCAAGGAATATTTCCAAACCATTCATACTACCCCTACCCTCATGCCACTGCTCTAAAAACATCCAAATGAATCTTGGAAAGGAGTTTATACAATTATTAGGAAGGCCCTTATAGAACCAACAAAATGCATCATCTTGAAAAGTACTAGAAAACATTTTTATTATATTTTCCTCATAAAGAACATTGGAGTCAACCATCAACTGAAGGAAATACTTGACATGCCAGATGGCTGAATCACCATAATTTTCATGAAATATTGGAAGCCATTTATATATACTCCCCACACCATGACCAAAGCTAGGAAAACTTGGGATGTTTGAGAAGTCGATGGGATGAAACAACTCGACTATCTAAGCACCACATTTCTCCCTCAATTCATCGATATCAGAAATCAATAATGTGTATTTGATATAATCATGGAGCTTTGTACTGAATAGGTGGAGCCTTCAACTGATGAGATTCAGAAACATATCAATGTGTTGCATGTTCTCATCTACACACAACAAATCTTCACAAGTTTTTTCAAATAACAGAGTTTTATCCCCTCAATGGAGTCGCCAAAGTGAGAAGAAAAATATGGATTTAAACACTCTCATAACAATTAATCTTTTGCTTTTATTTGTAAATAAAAATGAAAAAGGTTAGTGGAGTCACCAGATGAAAAATAAATATTTAATCTAAACATTCATTAAACAAAGAAAAAAGGAAAAAAGTGAAAAGCAAAGTCGTAATCCAGGAATATAAAGATTTATCCCCGGCAACGACGCCAAAATATTTCTGCCTAATTCGCACCTCGGGTAACGTGGAAGAAACCTTCAAGACATTGGATGCGACCTTGGGGGAAAGCTCGAGCCAAGTGTTGTCACTTGATACTCAGTTCCTTCGTCTAGGCCAACTCCTAGTGAAGCCAAGCGGGGTGGACCCTAATGAAAAGTAAAATATAAGGTTTTTACTCTACGAAAGAAATAATTGATTCTAAGAGTTCACCTGAAATGAATTAAAACCTTAATAATGAGTTATTACAATGAGTTACTACAAATTAATTGAATTATAACAACAAAATAATTTATCATTCAAACCCCATTCATGACCATATGCGGAAATTGATTTAACCATAAAAATGTGAAAGACCAGTGCCAATTGAATATGGAGTGCTTGTGTGAAATGGTTGTTGCTATGGTCTCAGTGAAAGTATTGCAGTGTCTCGTTAGTAAATTTTAAGATTTATTAGATGTGTGGATTAAGGAATGGGTAAATTGTTGGTTTATTTTATTTATGTGGTAATGATATTTATTAGCTTGAGGGATGGGAACTACCAATATACCTGGAGATACGAGGAGTATGTCTAAAACCATTAACCGGTGCGGCTCCCCGCAAGGAATATGTGGGTTGGTTGGAGTCTCTGAGACTTGTTCAACACTACACCAGCAAGGGTGTAGTCTAACGGTGTCTCGAGGTCATTGCCCAGTTGTTCCCACTTCCTTTGTGGATTTTTCCACCACAACAACTTAATTCGAGGCATTGGATTTTCACTTGGGGAGATTTATTTTGAATTGGAAAACTAATTAATATAGTCACCTAATTCCCTTTCTGATCCTGCCAACTGATCATACGAAAATGTAGTGGAAGTAGAGCATACGGGGATGAAGGCCTTCTAAATTTTACATGTTTAGGAACAATTTTTTTATGATTACAAAGATAAATCCCAAGAGTCTTTTTCCAGATTCAGTACTCAGGCAAGCCCTTTTCCATGAACCTATACCTGGGAAAGAAAGGGGGTTTATTTTAAACTCAAAAAATGCATGAAACCTGAAGTTCTCTAATTACTACACTGCTCAAATCTTTTCCCTTTCGGTACTTTGGTATAGTGAAGTGGGTAAGTATTCATATTACTCTTGCAAAACTTAAACAAAACATGAAATGATAAAGGAAAACAACTACACTAAAAACCTATAAAGAAAACCAAAAAAGGACACCGACACAAATCCCCCCAAGGGGGATGGGGATTGAGGTCTCATGAGCCTAGTCAATTTTTTTTTTTCTTTTACAATGATGCGAGGGAAAGTTCACTTTGGTCCTCAAATTGGGATCCAAAGGATTATGACAATATAAAAGAAAATACTTTTGGTGAAAGGGGAACTCCATTGTGCTCTTAATGGTTCATTTTCCAGCAAAACGACCAGATTTTTCTTCTCCTTTTTGTTATACTTGCAAAAAATCAGCAAGCAATCAAATACAAAATATGCTCAAAGACACTTTAAGAGTGTCTGTATCAGGGATTTCTCCTTGCTACAGGGGCAGGAATGGCTCCCTTCTGTCTATAGGACAGAAGGGTAGGTTCCTGCATGTGGAAAATACAGAAAGAAAATGGAATGGACAGAAAGCAAAGAACAAGAGAGAGTATGGCCGTGAGCCCCTCTGCAAACACGGTTAGGGCTTCACCTTGGCTACCTGCAAACAACTATTAGAAACAAAATACCTGCAAAAACATGTTATAAACAATCCTGCAAACAAAAATAGGTTAGAAAAAACTAAAAAATACTAAAGCAAATGCAAGAAACAACATTGGTATACCTTCTCTTTAATGGAATTGGGCCACCATGCCCTGGCTTGAAGAAGAACCTCTCTTGGATGGGGAAACTATGGCTCAATGGAGATGGAGGAGAGGGAGTGTGGGTGGCTTGAGAGACAAAGGGTCTCAAGGCATCCACGGGCAACATAACAGTATGCAAGGGAGAAGTGTGGTTGAGAGTGACCCCCCACCCTCCTTTTATAGATTTTTTGGGGTTTTTAGGGTTTTAAGCCCTTGGTCTAGGCTTTAGCCCCTTTTTTGGGCTTTTAGCCCCTTCCACCCTAATTTTAGCTCCTTTTAGGGTTTTAGCCCCTTTTGGGGGGCTTTAGCTCATAGGAGAGTATTTTAGGCTCCTTTTTGGGGTTTTTAAGCCCTTTTCTTCATCCTTAAGACTCTTTGAGGGTGTGGGGGTCTAATGGAGGGTCGTGAAATGGTGTCCTTGGGTGGTGTAGGTCATGGAGAGCTAAGTGAGGTATTTTTTGGGTTAACAGATTGCCCCCTGATGTGTGAGGGCAGGAGCTCATCGTATGGCCGACGGACATCATAGGATTTGCTGTGGAGAGGTGTTGCTTCTTGGGGATGGGGCATGTTGGCTTTTGGTTTTTGTATTAATATGGTTCCCATCAATGGGTGAGATACAAATAATTTGTGACACGTATATGGATGAGGCGGGCATCCCCATGCTCGTGACAATGTCAAAAGAATAATTTGATCTATGCTCTAAAATACAAGAGCCGGTCATATACAATGATGGTTGCCTCAAGGTGAGGCTGAATACA
This sequence comes from Pseudotsuga menziesii, assembly GCA_001517045.1. Lineage (NCBI taxonomy): Eukaryota > Viridiplantae > Streptophyta > Pinopsida > Pinales > Pinaceae > Pseudotsuga > Pseudotsuga menziesii. The sequence continues at coordinate 105,747 of LPNX011064505.1, forward strand.
ATGCTGATCTAGTACATTGGACCCATGGCATTCTTATGGAATGCTATATCTTCATGACTAATGGTGTGTTGGATTTGGAATGGCACATAGCTGTATGGACTCCCTGATTGAGAGTTAGAGTCTCTGTGGTACAAGTATGATGCATCAATCATAAAGGTATATCAAAGCACTGTTGGGGCTTCTGAACACTGTCTCCAACGCAACCCAAAAATCACAGGGGACATAACCTGTTTAGGTCCCTCAAGTAGACTCATCCATGTGCTAGAGTCAGGTGACATCCGGGGTCTTCGACCAAGTACTGTGCGGACTAAACCCTGTACGAATCTCAACGGTGCGATGATGTAGTTGGAGTCAAGCATGTGAGAAACAACCATCCTGAGAGGAACTAAGGACTCCTCTCAAGTGGTCCAAGGAAATCATCAATGAGGTTAATGAAACTAGGATACAGGGACCTCTGGGTCTATTCTCTAGAATATATGTGTTGTCTTCGACAGAGGGAGAACTACCCCTAGTCAAGGCAATGATGTTTCCTTGACCAAGAGCGCGAGGGAGATAACCGAAAGGTGTGAGACAATCTGCGGACTAACCCACTAAATGGGGGGGGAGGGAAATAATTGAACAGGGGCAGGGGGAGTGTGGTAGACTCAAACTTACTTTGTTCAAAGTATGATGGAATGGTATACCAGGTGGCAAATGAAACTTGACTCATCGGAATGGGATAATAGCTGTAATACCGGGAATGTCACTGGAAATGGGAAATACTTGGAGGAGGTGGATGCTTTTGATATTGATGGGATCCAAGAAAGACACATTGTAGAGTACTTTGAACAAAGGCGACCCAAAGGGGGAATGCTACGAAATTATTTTCTGTGGGGTGGTGTCTAGGGACACCGTTATGGTACTATCTCATGGATTTTTGGCAAGCTTGAGAAGGTAAATGCTTGATGGTGCTTTCAATTTTAGAGAGTTTGAAAGCATGAAGAAGAATCCAGTGGGGGCTCTTTTTCGTTGGTAGTCTCATGTGCCCAAAAAAGGATAAAAGTATACATAGGAGAGCTCACCCATCCTGTAGGGGATGATAGACTTCTTTAACGTTGGTAGTGCAATCAGGCCAGAAAAGGTTAAACCTATACTGACTAGACGGTCATTCAGATACTTTTATGAGCATGAACGAAACCAAGTTTGCTCGAGAATATTTTCTTGATGAGAAGAATGGAAAAGAGCTTAATGATAACCCGTGGTGATCTTTTTCATAAAGTGTGGCCCCTTTGCCCGAGAAAGCATAAAAGTGTGCAGAGGGGAACGGTCTTGGCTTGAATACGCCAAGGTGGTCCTTTTCATATAATGGTCTACATGGTCCACAAAAGGAGGTAAACAAGATGATGTAGATGCCATTTCCTATACTTTAGCGAGCAGGAAAGTAAGCAGCTGCGCTCAGATATCTTTTCATTGTTTTTAGGAGTCAAAAAAGAGCTTAAACGAAAATCCAGTATGGTCAATCGATTGCAGTGGCATAGGCGGTGCCCCATGTCGGGATGGTCGACAGTGGTCCAAAGATCATCTGCATAGTATGGACAGAGCAGAAGGATCTCAAACATACCAATACATGCGTGGGATAAATTGCGACAGAGGCTTGCGAGTCGGTGTGGCAAAGGCATGCAAACCGAGGTGGCTCTCGAACAGAGGTCAAGAGAGCGTGTGTGTGTGTTGCGGTGTACGGACTTGACTACATGTGATGTGAGTGCAAGTCCAAGGGCATTTCTATGCCAAATACATGCAATAAAAATAAATCATTTTGTGGACAGTGGTCTAGAGGTTCGCGTGAGTTGTGGTGGATAGAAAATACACCTATGTGTGTTAAAATACAAAACAAAACTAAAAAAATGGAAAACCCTTAACGTGCGGTGGCCCGAGAACTCACATGAGTAGTGGTAGGGGAGTGTGATACAAGCATAGGTCCATGGACGCTTGCATCATCATGTTATGGCTCGTAAATCGAGGTGACTTGTGGGAAATGGTCCCGAAATTAATTTAGTAAACATGAGATGAGGGGTGTCTTGAACTGATTTTGGGTGACTTTGCAGTAGTAGCTAATGGTGTTGCCCCTAATTTGTGGTAAAAAATGTTGAAAAACAATAAAAGAAAATGAAGTGACTCAGTGGTGATGTTAAGTGTAAAATTTCTTAAGGTAGAGCCCATTGCGGGGGTTCTCCAAGAGTTGTCCATCAGAGTCAATGAGGGTGTATGCCCCTTTTCCGAGGCAATGGTGGATGATGTATGGGCCATACCACATTGAATCAAACTTGCCTTTTCCCAACTTATCGTTGGGTTGTGTTAAATTTTCATATGCTAAGCTAGATCATTAGTATTTCATTTCGATTTCAAAACAAAAGCATATAAACAGGATCACTGAAAGATAGACAAGCACAACCATACAAAAGGAGAACACAAATATTTATCCTAGGAAAACCCTATAGGGAAAAACCCAGCAAAAACTTCCTCAATATAGATGCCCTAAAAGATAAAAGATAAAACCAACAAGGAGATCAAAACCTGATCCTCCTCCTTCTCTAGCTACTTCTCTTCTTCACTAATGGGCTACACAAGTGAGAGAGTGTGTGTCACAAATGAGGAGCACCACACCTCTATTTATATTCATCCATTCACTTGAATTAACTCATCTGACATGTAGGCTTGAGTTAATCATGTAGGATCGAGTTACACATGTAGGCTCAAGTAACCACACTATGGTGCTAATGACCCACCTTTACAAATAGAGGGGACAACCTCATGAATCTTATTAGTTCTTCCGATTAGAAGCATCGGGGTACAAGATAATACAAGTGGTTCTCTCGGTAGGACCATCGGGGACCACAAAAGATACATATATAATATTCTTCGAAGTTACAATATTTCAACACTCCCCCTTAACGAGAAGGGTATTCTACAACAACATCAACAACAACAATAGTAGGAGAGGACATCATAACATCATCAGGGTAACACATCTATAAATCATTGGAAGCTTTTCAACATCATATAGTCTTCGTCTTCAATATTTGACGACAACAACTCTTTAATCAACATCAGCATCTTTTGACCTTTTGATCAGCAACATCTTCAACACTTTGATCTTTCGATCAGCAACATCTTTAGCACTTAGACCTTTCGATTAGCAGCAACATCTTCAGCACTTTGACCTTTCGATCAGCAACATCTTCGGTACTTTGACCTTTCGATCAACAACATTTTCAGCAACATCTTCAACACTTTGACCTTTCGATCAGTAGCAACATCTTCAGCACTTTGACCTTTTGATCATCACCAATATCTTCAGCATTTTGATCAGCAATATCTTTAGCACTTTGATCTTTCGATCAACAAAGACATCTTCAGCATTTTGACCTTTCAATCAGCAACATCATCACATTCTGATTAGTAACATCATGATCAGCACCATCATCATACTTCAACTCTCGAACAGAATCATCATCATCATATTCTGATCTTTTGATCAGTACATCATCATCATCATAAAATCATTATCATCAAAACATCAACATCATCATCATCAAAACATCAACATGATCCTTCCTTTCGGAATTACGGGATCAACATGTATGTGGTACTCAGACGATCCTTCCTGTCGAAATTATGGGATTTAGGTCTTTACAGAGTTACTAACAATCCTTCCTTTCGGAATTACGGGATCAACACATTTGTGGAGCTCAGACGATCCTTCCTTTCGGAATTACGGGATCAAGTCTTTACGGAGCT
>LPNX011064505.1:112963-173529 GCA_001517045.1 Pseudotsuga menziesii
ATTTCACCAATCTTATCATCAAGCTGATGTGATAGATCACTTTGAAATGAGAACCTCAAATGCAAATAGCAAAAGATTAGATCTTACCGATTTGAGGTGTCCGTCCTACTTCCGAAGCTAGCTGATCTAGGGTTTTTCAGAGAAAACCTAATTTTAAAAACTTCAAATATTTCAGATTTGATTGGATAGAAAGATAGATCTCTTCAAATGGAGCTGTCCAATGTACTCCTTTTCTGAAAACAGTGGAGGGAAGCTCCCGAAACAGGAAGCCCTAGTTTTCCAATTTCTTCTGCAGAAATGCCTATTACTGTTTTTGTGATATCTCCGAAATTACTGCTCCTATGTATCTGAAATTTCGTACTACGGTAACCTCGCATGTCTCTGATCCAACACCATATGTTTCATTAGAATTTGTTTCACCAATTGGGATTTATGATCATTTTCCCAAGGTGACCTGTTACAGGACTGTTCAGAACAGTGAAGTTGTACGGAATGCCACATGTCACTAGTTCATCTTCAGGTTTGGAAATTTGGACCACATAAAGTAAAGTCTGTGCTCTTTCTGTAAAATCTTTAGGAATTCCATTTGGAGCTCTGTATCCCACGCTACAACAATTCTCCCCAGGTGTCCTGTTTAGGTATGAATTCTGGAAGAGGCTAGAACCCTAACTTAAAGGGATTATATCTCCAAGAATGTAGCGAATCTGAGGATGAATTTTGGACACAGTGTAAATCAGGATTTTATCTTCGGCCTATGCAATTTTCAAATCCTCATCCTTCACCAGTCTCAGGATATAGCGAATGTACCAAAACTTAGTAGTTTTAGTATTTAGGGTTTTTCCAGATTGGGGTCAAACTAGGGTTTGACTTTCCCGGAGTTTCACCCAACCAAATTTCTTGATCCAGGTCTCTAAACTTCGATTTTGATAAGGAGAAAAATCCTATGCTGGGCTCACTCAAAAATTCTTCTTCTATAGAAAGCCCTAATTTTCCGTACCAAAACTGAAAATGCTCGAAATCAAATTTTGCTTCGACAGAAAGATGCGCCCTAATTTTCCGTACCAAAACTGAAAATGCTCGGAATCAAATTTTGCTTCAACAGAAAGATGCGCCCTTCAATGGAGAGTCAGTCTAGACTTCTTTTGCTGATCGATCATGGATAGAGACCCAAAAAATAAGAAGCCCTAGATTCTTTAGCTGCACAATGTCTTCTTTCAGGGTGGCTCTGATACCATGTTAAATTTTCATATGCTAAGCTAGATCATTAGTATTTCATTTTGATTTCATAACAAAAGCATATAAACAGGATCACTAAAAGATAGACAAGCACAACCATACAAAAGGAGAACACAAAGATTTATCCTGGGAAAACCCTAAAGAAAAAAACCCAGCAAAAACTTCCTCAATATAGATGCCCCAAAAGATAAAATATAAAACCAACAAGGAGATCAAAACCTGATCCTCCTCCTTCTCCAACTACTTCTCTTCTCCACTAATGCGCTACACAAGTGAGAGTGTGTGTGTCACAAATGAGGAGCACCACACCTCTATTTATATTCATCAGTTCACTTGAATTAACTCATCTGACATGTAGGCTTGAGTTACACATGTAGGCTCAAGTAACCACACTGAGGTGCTAATGACCCACCTTTACAAATAGAGGGGACAACCTCATGACTCTTATTAGTTCTTCCGATTAGAAGCATCGGGGTACAAGATAATACAAGTGGTTCTCCCGGTAAGACCATCAGGGACCACAAAAGATACATATAGAATATTCTTTGAAGTTACAATATTTCAATAGGTTGGTCGTAGACTAGAACCATATCACCTTCGCTGAAGGTGTGAGGGTGGACATGGGAGTCATAGTGGACCTTTCACTGTGTTTTGGCTGCTTCAATTGCTTGGAGGGCAGCTCGACGGTCTTCTATGGTTTGCTCGAGTTGGAGGAGTCGTTCTTCTAAAGGCGAAGTGTTAGGTAGAAGTTCTACTATGAGGCGGAGAGATGGGATTTGGCATTCTATAAGGAGCGCTGATTCAACGCCATGTACTAGGAGGAAAGGGGTGAAACCAGTTGTGGTTTTTGTGGATTTATGATAAGCCCATAGGGAAGAGAATAACATGTGATGCCAGTTGGTGTTATGGTTTCCTACCATCCTTTGGAGCATTGTTTTGATGATTTTGTTGACTGCTTCAACTTGGTCGTTGCCCTGGGGGTAGTAGGAAGATGAGTACTGGTGTTTGAATTTCAACATGGTTGACAATTCAGCCCATATGGCATCTTGAAAATGTGCTCCATGGTATGAGACTAATTGTTTAGGAACACCAAATCGTGAAATAACATGGTTAAAGAAAAAGAGCACTACGATTTCTGCTTTGCAATCAAATGTGGGCATGGCCTCTGCCCACTTAGTGAAGTAATCGACTGCCATAATGATGTATTTATGACCATTAGCCGAGACGGGGTTGATTGTCATGAAGTCGATTGCCCATTTGCAGAAGGGCCCGACTGTGACTACAGGGTGTAACGGTGCAGGGGGGGTTCTTTCCTTTGGGGAAACATTAGAGGAATTTTGGGGTTTAAAATGGGCCTCCTAAGGAAAATAATAAAATAATAGTTAAAATAATAAAATAATATTGATTAATTTTGGAGGAAGAAAGAAAAAAACTACTTTTTGTGTTCGTATTTTCGACATATCTCCCTGTGTTTTTACTCAAATTTTGATCGGGAGAGCTCGTTGGATGCGGAATTTGATTTTGCATCCAACAAGTACCCACACTGCATACTTTTGATGGACCCCGCTACCCCAAAAATAATAAATACCTAAAAAAATGTGATGATGATGTCATCATCACATTTTTTTAGGTATTTCTTGTTTTTGGGGTAGCGGGGTCCATCAAAAGTATGCAGTGTGGGTACTCGTTGGATGCAGAATCAAATTCCACATCCAACGAGCTCTCCCGATCGAAATTTGAGTAAAAACACAATGAGATATGTCAAAAATACGAACAAAAAAAGTAGTTTTTTTTAATGACAAATATGTCAATTCAACCATTATGGTTGACTTATTTTATTGAAATTCTATTGGTTCTTGAATTCCAACTCACAAAAACTTATTTTGGCATGTTTTCTTATAAGGCCCATTTTAGACCCCAAATTTCCTCTAATGATAGCTGATAGCTGCGGCAATGCTTGACTGCCTCGATGCAATCAGCGAAGATGGAGGACCAGAAATAGTTGGTGCGTAGAATCTTCTGGGCGGTTTCCATGCCTAAAAGGTGGCCACCGCACGCTCCACTATGACAGTCGTTGAGGATGGTTTTGGCCTTGTCACGGGTGAGGCAACGACGTAGGATGGTGTCAATGCCTCAACGATATATAAAATCTCCAATCAGTAAGTAGCGAATGGCTTGATGTCGGATGTGTCTCCTATCCTCACGGTTTAAGTGCGCTGCGAACTTTTGTGTTCATAAATAAAGAAGGATGTCCCCATACCATGGGTCGTCCATGGATATGATGAATAGGAAATCATCAGGGAGATCATCCTTGGTGGGTGATGATGCGGTTAGTGGGGGTAGATCGGTCATGAGGGTGGCCAGCATGAGTGCCTTTGTGCTTTTTAGGGAAACGAACTCTAAGTCAAATTCTTGGAGGACGACTACCCACTTGGCTGCTCGACCTTGTAGAAGGCGGTGACTTAAGAGGTACCGCATTGGGTTTGAATCCGCCACTACATGTGTATGGTTCGCGATGATGTAGTGGTGCAACTTCTGGGCCGAGAAGATGACGGTGAGGGCCAATTTCTCTTCAGGTGAATATCGTAGTGGGGGTCATGTTAGCTTCTGACTGATGTGGTAAATTACGTGCTCATGGAAAGCATCATCTTCTTGGACCAAGACTCCAGCAATGGCATTGTCCGAGGCTGACACACACAGAATGAAGTCTCGGGTGAAATTTGGTGCTGAAAGTAATGGTGCAGAAGCCATGGCTTGTTTGAGTGCATCAAATGATTCTTGTGCTTGCTGATCCCACACAAAGGGGAATTTTGTGTGGAGCAGGTGAATGAATCCGTAATATTTTGTTGCATACTTTGGTACAAAGTGACAAAGGAAGTTGGCCTTGCCTTGGAGGCTCTGTAGTTGGTGTTGATTTTTTGGGGAAGGAAGGTCAAGGATAGCCTGAACTTTGAGGGGATCTACCGTTATCCCTTTGTGAGATACGATGAATCTGAGTAGACGACCTACTGGGACACAAAAAATGCACTTGAGGGGATTGAGGCGAATTTTGTACTTGCGGCAACATAAAAAGACTTGCTGCAAGTCATCTATATGTTGTGATTGTTTTGGTGATCGAGTGGTAAGGTCATCCAGGTAGACCAGGATGATGTGAATTAAATTGTGGAAACAATATGTCATGGTGCGCTGGAAGGTGGCTCCAGTGTTTTCCAGGCCAAAGGGAATGACTCAATACACGAATGTGCCCCATGGGGTTGTGAATGCCATCTTATAACGGTCTTCTTTTCGGATTTGGATTTGGTTATATCTGAAAAAATTGTCCATGAAGGAAAATGCTTCATGTTCGGTGCATGCATCAATGATCTAATCGATGAAGGGTGTGGGGAAGTTGTCTTTGGGACATGCCCCATTGAGGTCGTAGAAGTCTCTGCAAATGTGAATGGTACCCTATTTTTTATTCATGGGAATAAGATTAGAAACCCAAGTGGTATACGCAATGGGGTAGATGAAGTTGGTAGTGCGCAGCTTTAACCACGACCACTTTGGAAGGGTGAATGGGCCATTGCTTTTGGCGTACGGGTGCCACATCGGGCCATGTGTCGATGTGGTGTTCCACGATGGATGGATCTAAGATGGGAATTTCAGTGTATGACCAAGTGAAGATGTCACAAAATTCTTGGAAGAGAGCTTTGTAGGTTGCAACCTCTTCCGGGGAGCATGATGCCCCCAACATGATTTCTTCAACAATCTCAAAATTGGTTGAGATGTCGATTTTGATGGTGGGTGAAATGTTGGCCATGTTCCCTTCTTCGAAGGCGTCTGGTGCTGGGATGGGGTTCTTGAACCAGTTGACTCTCCCATGGATGAAATCTTTGGTCTCCACGGAAAACTAGTCAGACTGCAACACAAGTTCTTTGGGGAGGAAGAACAAGCGATGGTGCATGTCATCCCATGGGTATTCCAGGGTGGTCAGAGCTTCAAGTATCTCCTCATTGTTGTTGAAGCAACGAAGAGACAGGTCTGATAGACCGTCATTGGGGGTGGAGATAAGCGGGTCAGTTGAACTAAACATCATGTAGATGGACATGGTGTCTGAAGAAGGCGGTGGGGGGTGCACTTCTTCAGTTAAGTTGATTTCATACTCAAGAGAATGTTGACGGAGGTCAGCTAGAGCCATTCGAAATTTGGGTAGGTCTTGGCAATGGTGAGAGTAATGTCCATACAAACTGCAAAGGGCACAAGCATGGTTTGCTCTCAATGCCTTGGTCCTGACTATTGGTGTGGTTGGGAGTTCAACCACGAGGATGTTTTCGTTTGTATCCATGACATCTAAATGCGCACAGATCAAGGGATTTCAGGGAAATTCTGAGTTGGATGGCCCTGCTGCTCGCAGACAATGCAAGGTGGAACTTGTTGTGGCTCTGCGGTGGCTTTGGTGTTCTTGACCCTAGCCATTTTCAGGTGTGGTGGTGCGGGTGTGGGTACGACGGTTGGATTTTGCAGACCGGGTGGAGGGTGAGACTCGACTGTAATGGGTTGCACTGGGGTTAAAACAACCTGGGGCATTCCTGGTTGAGCTGGTGGATCAAGATACCATATCAAAATTACCAATGTAAAGTTGGGTAGGCTTAAGGTGGCCATTACCAGCTTGCTCATGACACTAGGTGGGGGAAAGAGGAAGGGAATTGTATGGACTGGAGATGAGCCCAGATAACTCCCAACTGGTTGCATGTGGGGATGCAGTTGTGGTTGCGGTTGGGCGTAATGCTGCTGCTGCAGGTGATGTTGCGGCTGCTGTTGGTGTTGCGGTTGCAGACGATGTTGTGGTTGTGGTTGGGGCTGCAGCTGCGGTTGTTGTTTGGGTGTAGTGGTGCTGGATGAGACCATGCACAAGTCTGCAGTCTCATTTTGTGTCGGAGGCGGTGACACAGAGGGGAAAGGAGCTGTCATGGTGGGATCGACAAACAACCTAGGGCCCACATTCAACAATGGGGAGGCTAGTGTGTTGTCAACCATAGTGTTGATTGCAGGGACGACATTAGCATGTGTAGTCATCCCTTGTGGCTCAATGGTGATGATGGTAGGGATAACATTGGCAGGTGCCATTAACCCTTGCGGATCATGATAAGTGAGTTGATCAACCGTCACAATCTTCCCTTCGTGAGGGAACATCATGAGATGGAAGACAATTGATGCGACCGCTCTCATGGTGTACATATAACTTCTTTCGAGGAGAAGGTTATAGTCCAGTTAAGCGTTGACGACCTCTATGTCAATCAACACTGTCTTCCCAGCTAATGTGATGGGGACATGGGGGAGGATTCCTTGGGCTTTAGTGGGATGTCTATCATAAGCCCGCAGATTTGTGGAGGATGGTTGCAGAATTGGTGATCCAAGTTTCTGCCAAACCAGGGTGGAGATAATGCACGTGGATGCCCCCTCATCCATTATGCATCGGTGCACAACCAGGTTCTGGATAGACACTGGGATTTGGAAGGAAATGGTGGATGGCATGCGTGGTTCTCCATTCTCCGTGTCGAATGTGATCAACTTGGATTCAGAGGGGTCTACTGCCCCAAGGGCAGCTAGTAAGGATTTTCGTTGCGTTGGGCATGTTTTAAGTACCTCAAGAGCGGACATGGCGGCTGGCATTTGGGCCAAATCATCCACAATGCTATAGTTGACTGCAGCTCTAGCTGTGGTGTTATTGGCAATCCTGCGTACGGGGGGCACGGGAATGGGGGTGACTAAAGAGGTAGGTTGACTATTTTGGACGTTGATGCCATTGATGTGTCTGCGGGTTCGGTGGTGGTACCGAATTGATTCCGTCTAGTTTGCATGTTGACCTCTTCAGTCGTCATGGCTTGAAGGTGGTGAACACCTGTTTCAGCTGTGGGAGGTGCCCCCGGAGCATTGGGATTGGGTTGGGGAGGGGTGCAGTTGTCACTAACCCTTGGACTGGCAGCGGGTTTTGAAGCACCATAGGAGGAGGTCCTTGTGGTGTTGGGTTGGGTTGGGCTTGATTTGCAGCGTTGGTGGCCTGCTGAACCTCGTTTTGAATGGCCTGCTTAGCACGACCCATGAGGGGACACTCAAATGTGTAGTTCCCATAGACCTCACAGAGTGTGCATGGTTGGTTTGTGCACAACGAGGTGTTGCGTCTAGGAGCATTTGGTCGTGGGGGGTTTTGGGTGGGTCAGTTCATTGTGGCATTGTTGGGAGGATTTGGTTGTTGACCGCCTCCTTGTGGTTGGTTATTGGCTTGGTTCCGGGGTCGATTATTCTAGGCTTTCCCTGGTTGATTGTTGGGGGCAGGTTGGTTGGGACGGTTTTGTTGTGCGAATAGTTGTCCCAACAAAGCGGGTGGACAGAGGTGGCTAAGCCGCACTAAAAATCCCTATTAAAGTGAAATATAACCTCTGATTAACAGACCGCACATTTCTGATCAAATTTGGCGAGGGGGTCGCACAATTTTTTCAAAAATACGCGAGGGGGTCGCACAGATTTCACAAACAGAAGTAGTCAGTGTTTCTAAGTGAAGTTGCACCTTTCGGGGGTTTAAGGGCGACCTGGTCGTGCCTGTTAGGCCAAAAAGAGCGACCTCATCCCCTGTTCAAGCCCGATAAGTGCGACCTGCCCCAAATTTGGGGTTTTTCTGATCCTGAGTCAGATCCGGCCGATAGTAACCTGTACTGTGGCCAAACAGACTTAGATTTTCCTTGCAGAGGCTTCGAAAACAATAAAAACACGAAATAAACTAGATTTAACCTAGATATGACAGGAAATTTTAAAAACTAGGGCATAAATGGAAAAAACTTGAAATTTTAAAAATCTGAACCAGGGATCCTGTGGGATCGACTTGGTAAGGTCGCCAATTCTGTAGCAGGGATTTCTCCTTACTACAGGGGCAGGAATGGCTCCCTTCTGACTATAGGACAGAAGGGTAGGTTCCTGTGTGTGGAAAATATAGAAAGAAAACGAAATGGATAGAAAGCAAAGAACAAGAGAGTGTATGGCCGTGAGCCCCTCTATAAACATGATTAGGGCTTCGCCTTGGCTACCTGCAAACAACTATTAGAAACAAAATACCTACAAAAACATGTTATAAACACTCCTGCAAACAAAATAGGTTAGAAAAAACTACAAAATACTAAAGCAAATGCAAGAAACAACATTGGTATACCTTCTCTTTGATGGAATTGGGCCACCATGCCCTGGCTTGAAGAAGTACCTCTCTTGGATGGGGGAGCTATGCCTGAATGGAGATGGAGGAGAGGGAGTGTGGGTGGCTTGAGAGACAAAGGGTCTCAAGGAATCCATGGGCAGCATAACAGTATGCAAGGGAGAAGTGTGTTTGAGAGTGACCCCCCACCCTCCTTTTATAGCTTTTTTGGGCTTTTAGCCCCTTTCGCCCTAATTTTAGCTCCTTTTAGGGTTTTAGCTCCTAGGAGATTATTTTAGGCTCCTTTTGGGGGTTTTAAAGCCCTTTTCTTCATCCTTAAGCCTTTTTGAGGGTGTGGGGGCCTAACGGAGGGTCGTGAAATGGTGTCCTTGGGTGGTGTAGGTCATGGAGAGCCGAGTGAGGGATTTTTTGGGTTAATGGTGTCTTCGAACAATCTTCGAAAATAAAAATAAAAAATCATAGTCAAACTAGTTTTAGGAAATAACACAAAAGAACAAGTCCTTTTGTGGATCTTGGCTCAGTTTTAGGGCAGCCAATGGAAAGCACTCTTATCTTGGGAGATTTAACTTTTCAACTACCAAAAAGAAATGAAACTTTTGTCTTATCCTTTAGATCTTAATCAAAAAAGTAGATAAGAAACAAAATAATCTATATACTAGATCTAGCTTGCAATATGAAACTTCTTTTATGGAACAACTAGCATCTATTTGCATTTTCCAAAGGAGCTAGATCTAAGTGTGATTTTAAACCTTTAAAATGATAGATCTGATTCGATTTGAAAATTTAAAAGTAGTAGCCAAAGTAGAGAAGGTATAAAGAGGAAGAGAAGAGCAACTTGGATCTTTGAGCAAATAAGACTTTGAAGGTTTAGACGTGTGGGACACCAAGGGTTTGATCTTCTGTAAGATATATGAAAGAACAGGAGCATCAAGTTATTTGCTTCTTTAAAGTAGATAACTTGCAATTGACAACACACTTGCACACAACCCATTAAATCTAGAAATGGAACAAGATAGAAATCAAGAAAATATGAGCACAAACAAATGATACATATAAATCTTGAATCTCTAAATTGATACCAAACAAGTTCTAGCAATCCTTCCTACAAAATTGATACCAATTCTACTAGTAGGCTATATTTTCATAAATCAAGTGCAAGAAGACCAAATACACATTACTTCATAAAACCGAGATAATACATCCGCTCAATTGATATCATCACACAGCATGGACCTCCAAAGCCTCTTTATTCCGCAATATCAAAAGATTGTACAACAATTACAATTCTCAAGCCTTTGCTCAACAAACTATAACTAGTATGAATGAGGAGAGAAAAGCTTTATTTATAACAAAAGCAGGTCCAGGGGGCACCACCAACACTGAAGATCAACCCTGAGTGTAACTAAGTGGAACTGATATTGGTTTGAGTTGAACAGAGGAGTTGATTGACACCTCTCTTTCCAAACTCCTCCAACACATACAAACTACTCACCAACACTGAAGATGGGTCACCCTCTCCCCTCACGTGAGTGTACGACTTCTCCATAGTCTAACCAACCCAATATTCACTTTGATCCACATTTATTAAATGGAAAAACATATTATAAACCAAAACTTTCAAAAGTAACGTGGATAAAAGGGTTCCACTTCCTCCAATATATCGTAAGCACAAAGTTTAGTGTGAGCTTCTCCTTGGTGAGTTGATGTCACCTCTATTGAGACATTCGCTACCTTATAACTCAAACAAAGTTTTGATTTAATGTATGGAAACTTATAAACCAAAGTTTTGATATGATACAAATATAAAGGGGGTCCACTCCATAACTAGCACAAACCTTCACCACATGCTAGCGTGAACCATGCTTGCGACCTCCTCTTAAGAGTATTGACGTCACCGTCCATAATATAACACTCACTACCTTATTTTATAATCAAACCTTACCATGTTTTTAAGTTGAATGGGATCACATGACATGAGGGGCCCTCCTCCATGTCATTCATAACAATTTTTAATTGATTTATGACTTTTAAAAAAAAATTGACTTTAGTTTCAATATGTCATTAAAGTGCTATCTTGATGCACTTTTAGACAAATAATGCTTTATGGGACGTTTTAGTTATCCGAAACATAGTGAAAGTGGCCATCAGGGTAAATATATTTTTCTCAGTGTGAAAACAAACATCGGCATGCCAAAAATGGACTTTGGGCCCACCAATTATTACATTTTGAAGTTTTTTAATTAAACCATTAAAAATGACTTTAAAAACGAGAAAATTTATTTTCTCCAGATCCAACGAAACTCTAGGGGGACCTGGCACATTTCCATACAACTCAATTCAAATGCCTAGCATGTTTATAAACACTGACACAGAGGCTCTAATAACCTCTTAAGGACTTAGGAGGTTATTAGAGACTCCGTGTTAGTGTTTATAAATATGTTAGGCATTCGAATTGAGTCATATGGACATGTTCTAGGTTCCCCTAGATTTTCGTCGGATTCCGAGAAAAATATTTTTTTTTTCGGGTTTTAAGCCATTTTTAATGGTTTAATTAAAAACTTCAAAATGTAATCATTGGTGGGTTCGGAGTTCATTTTTGGCGTGGGGATGCTCGTTTTCACACTCAAAGTGGCATCTTTACCCCAGTGGTCACTTTCACTATGTTTCGGGCAGCTAAAACATCCCAGAAGGCATTATTTTGCTAAAAATGCATTAAGATGTCATTTTAATGCTAAATTATGAAATATTGACACTAAAGTCAAAAATTATTTAAAATTTGATTGGAATGACATGGAGGAGGGCTCCTCATGTCATGCGATCCCCTTCAACTTAAAAACCTAGTAAGGTTTGGTTGTAAAACAAGGTAGTGAGTGTTATATTATGGAGGGTGGCATCAATACTCTTAAGAGGAGGTCACAAGCGTGGTTCACGCTAGCATGTGGTGAAGGTTTGTGCTAGCTATGGAGTGGACCCGCTTTATATTTGTATCAATGTCTCAATATAGGTGAAGTCAACTCACCAAGGAGGAGCTCACGTTAAACTTTGTGCTTACGATAGCTTGGAGGAAGTGGACCCCTTTTATCCACGCCACTTTTGAAAGTTTTGGTTTATAATATGGTTTTCCATTTAATAAATGTGTATCGAAGCGAATATTGGGTTGGTGAGATTCTCTCATGCATGGAGGAGCCGTACACTCATGCAAGGGGAGAGGGTGGCCCATCTTCAATGTTGGTGAGTAGTCGGTATGTGTTGGAGGTTTTTGACTGGTTGGAGGTGTTTGGTAAGAGAGATGTCAATCGCCTCTTCTGTTCAACTCAGTCTAAGCTTAGTTCAACTCAGTTACACTCTGCATTGATCTTCAGTGTTGGTGGTGCCCCCCTGGGCCTACTTTTTTTATAAGTAAATATTTTCTCTCCCAATTCAGACTAGTTTGAGTTTGCTGAGCAAAGGCTTGAGAATTGTAATTGTTGTACTATCTTTTTATATTGATAAATAAAGAGGCTTTGGAGGTCCATGTTGTGTGATGCTATCAATTGAGTGGATGCATTATCTCGGTTTTATGAGGTAACCTTTATTTGGTCTTTGCGCACTTGCTTTATGAAAATCTAGCCTACTAGTAGGATTGGTATCAATTTTGTATGAAGGAGTGCTAGTACTTGTTTGATCTATTTAATCTTTTATTTGCATTAAGTTAGAGATTCAAGATTTATATGTATCATTTGTTTATGCTCATATTGTCTTGATTTATATCTTGCTCCATTTCTAGATTTAATGGGTTGGGTGCAATTATGTTGTCAGCTTCAGGTTATCTGATTTGAAGAAGCAAAGAGCTTGATTGCTCATGTTCTTTCAGATCTCTTACGGAAGATCAAACCCTTGGTGTCTCACACGTCTAAACCTTTGAAGTCTTATTTTCTCAAAGATCCAAGCTGCTCTTCTCTTTCTCCTTATACCTTCTTGACTTTGGTTACTACTTTTAAATTTGCAAATCGAATTAGATCTATCATTTTAAAGGTTTAAAATCACACTTAGATCTAGCTCCTTTGGAAAATCCAAATAGATGCTAGCTGTTCCATAAAAGAAGTTTCATATTGCAAGCTAGATCTAGTATATAGAATCTTTTGTTTCTTAGTTGCTTTCTTGATTAAGATATAAAGGCTAAGATTAAAGTTTCATTTGTTTTTGTTAGTTGAAATGTTAAATCTCGCAAGATAAGAATGCTTTCCATTGGCTTCCCTAAAACTGAGCCAAGATCCAAAAAATGACTTGTTCTTTTGTGTTATTTTCTCATTTCCTAAAACTAGTTTGACTTACATATTTTTTTAAAATTTTCGAAGATTATTTGAAGAAACACTTAAAGTGTCTTTGAGCATCTTTTGTATTTGATTGCTTGCTGATTTTTTGCAGGTTAAAAAACTAAGAAAGAAACTATATCATTTTGATGGAAAAGGAACCATTAAGAGCTCAACGGAGTTCCCCTTTTACCAAAAGTATTTTCTTTTATATTGTTGTAAGCCTTTGGATCCCAATTTGAGGAACAAAGTGCACTTTCCCTCGCATCATTTTAAAATAAAAATAAAGTTTGAGTAGGCTCATCAGAGCTCGGTCTGCATCCCCCCCTGGGGGGATTTGTGTCGGTGTCCTTTGTTTGGTTTTCTTTATAGGATGTTAGTGTAGTTTTTTTCCTTTATCATTTCATGCTTTGTTTAAGTTCACAAGAGTAATCTGAATACTTACCCACTACACTATACCGAAGTACCGAAAAGGAAAATATTTGAACAGTGTAGTAGTTAGAGAACTTCAGGTGTCATGCATTTTTTGAGTTTAAAATAAACCCACTTTCTTTCACGAGTATAGGTTCATGGAAAAGGGATTTCCTGAGTACTGAATCTAGAAAAGAGAATCTTGGGATTTATCTTTTTAATCAGAAAAAAAACTTTTTCTAAAACATTTAAAATTTACAAGGCCTTTATCCCCGTATGCTCTACTTCCACTGCAGTTTCGCTTGATCAGTTGGTAGTATCAGAAAGGGATTTAGGTGACTAGCTCAATTAGTTTTCCACTTTAAAATAAATCTCCCCAGGTGAAAATCCAACGTCTCAAATTAAGCCGTTGTGGTGGCAAAATCCACAAAGGAAGCGGGTACAACTGGGAAGTGACCTCGAGACACCATTAAGATACACCCTTGCCGGTGTAGTGTTGAACAAGTCTCAGAGACTCTAACCATCCCACATATTCCTTGTGGGGAGCCGCATCCGTTAATGGTTTCTGACATACTCCTTGTACCTCCAGGTATATTGGAAGTTCCCATCCCTTAATCTAATCAAGATCATTACCACATAAATAAAATCAACCCACAATTTACCCACTCCTTAATCCACTCATCTAATAAATCTTAAAACTTACTAACGAGACACTGCAATACTTTCACTGAGACTACATCAACAACCCTTTTACACAAACACTCCATAGTCAATTGGAACTTGTCTTTCACATTTTATTGTTAAATCAATTTCCGCATATGGTCATGAATGGGGTTTGAATAATAAATGATTTTGTTGTTATAATTCAATTCATTTGCAGTAACTCATTGTTAAGGTTTTAATTCATTTCACATGAACTCCTAGAATCAATTATTTATTTCGTAGAGAAAAAACCTTATATGTTAATTTTCATTAGGGTCCACCTCCCTTAGATTCGCTAGGAGTTGTCCTATACAGAGGAGTTGAGTATCAGGTGACAACACTTGCCTCAATCTTTCCCCCAAGGTCGCACCTAGTGGCTTGAATATTTCTTCCATGTTACTCGAGGTGCAAATTAGGCAGCAACATCTACTTCCTCTTCTTCTTATAATGATGACAGTGATGATGAAAATCCACCTTTTTCTACTTAGTTTTCTCCAATTGCACCAACACAAATGCTTCCTCCATGGGCTCATACAACATTTGAAGTAGTTGGTGCTCTTTCCAGTGATCCCAAATATTAGTGTTGAACACTCACAATTCTAGCGAGCCTTTTCTCTTTTTGTTCAAGTTTCAAAGAACCTTGATCCATATACATGTGTAAAAGTTTTAGGCCATCCAGATTGGTATGTAATTATGGATGAAGAATATCATAATGACAAACGATACTTGGAATATTGCAACTCTTCCTAAAGGAGGAAAACTTGTCATATGTAAATAGGTATATAGTACTAAGTATGCATCTGATGGGGGTGTTGAAAGACTTTAGTTAAGGTTAGCTACCAAAAGGTTTTCCCAAGTTGAAAGAATTGATTACAATGAAACCTTTTCCCTTGTTTCCAAAATGAACTCCATATTCCTTGTTCTTTCTCTTGTCGCTTCACATAAATGGAAGGTACATCAAATGGATATCAAGTATGCCTTTTGCATGGGGACTTTGAAGAATATTTTACACGGAACAACCTCCTAACTATGTTCATAGTAACTCTAGCCTTGTCTATCACTTTAAGAAATATCTCTATGTCCTTTAGAAAATTCCACGGGATTGGTAAGGAAAAATGAATAGCTTTCTCCTCAACACTGTTAGTTATCATTCTAACCCTAATGTATACACCAAGAAAGTAGAAAACCATCTCAGCATCCTTATTTTATATATTGATGACCTTACTCTTACTAGTAGCAACCATAATATTTTAACCCATGTGAAATCCAACCTTAAGAAGAAATTTGAAATAATAGACTTAAGATATTTGTGTTATTGTATTGGACTTCAAGTCCCATAGACCAAAGAATGAATTTTTCTTTCTCAATCTATGTATTCTTGTGATCTTCTTCGTCACTTTCACATGAATGATTTTTAATCGACCCCATCTCCATTCCATTCTGGAATCAAACTTGTAACGTCCCCATACCACATAATGCGGATAATTTTTTTTCTTTCAAGAACCCTTGTTCTCCTTTCGAAACACAGGGCATGGATGTTAACACACTCTTCAACATTCATTCTCAGGCTTAGAAACCACTGTAACAGTCGTTCCACCCTTGACAGATTCCTTCTTCAACCGAAAACACCCCTTCTGCACTGAACCTGTCCTTTCTATCCCCTGCCTCCCGCATCCCCCTTTTCACCTTCTGCTGTGGAATTAGAAATCAGAAGCATAGTGTGCAATCATGGTCATCCAAACCACATTCTGCCTTCCACGCTTCCGCCTTCCTCCTTCAGAAATTGGAAGTTGAAAACATAACGTTCGGCGGAATATTCAACCACGGATCCACCTTCCACCTTCTACCCTCAGAAGTCGGAAATATAACATTCGATGGAGTCCTTCAACCACGACTTAGCCTTCCACCTTCCACCTTCGAACTCGGAAGTCGGAAACCAACTTTCAACCTTAAAATTTTACCCATTTTCTGCCTCCCACCTTCTTCCTTCCGCAGGGATATTCTGGGGTGAAAAAAACATACCTCTTCCTTGAAAATTCCAGTTCTTTCTCTACTTCCCCCTTCGGCAAGCAGATCGCGTAGTGCGAAAATCCACATTCTGTCCCGTTTCCACTTTTGTTTTTCGATTTCCTCCTTCCTCCTTTCGCAGGTGGATTTCAAGGGGCAGAAACGCTAAGTCAGAAGCATTTCGACTCTGTAATAGGATTCTATCCTCCATGAACTTAGGAAAAATGCATTGAAACATACAAGGCATAAACAAATGCAAATGTAGGAACATTCATCAACGGTAAACTCTACTGAAACATTACCAGCATTCATCATATTCATTCATTTAGTCATTCATTCATAACTAAACATACTGCACAATTAAGGATAACAGAGATACTTATGTTGATGATGAATGTTGTTTGACAACTAGATATTTCGCTACAACATTCCACCCAACCATAGGCCAGTTGTATTCATTAATCTCTCAACACAACTGCCACCCCTGAGCTGGGCATGACTTCCACAAGGAACTAGAGAACAATCAACTCACACACAGATAGATCAAAGCACACACAGTCAAGCCAACCTTCAGTTGGGTTTATCAAACTGTCCAACCAAGCCAACACCAAGTTGGGTTTATCAAGATGCATGCAAACAAGCCAAACATATGGGTTTCATAGGCCACGCGGCCAAGTCATCTAGAAGTTGGGTTTCACATACTTTACACATTCAAGCCAACATTTACATCAAGGACCAGCCAAGCCAACATAGGGGTTTATCAAGAACTCAGCCAATCCATCATTCACAATTGGGTTTCACAGGATATCCAACCAAGGATTACACACATGGACAAATGCACATCAAAAAATAGCCAAGCCAAGATCCAATTGGGTTTATCAGGATGCCAGCCAAGCCAATATACAATTGGTTTTATCAAGATGTCAGCCAAGGCAATCTTCTTTGGGTTTATTAGGCTATTAAGGAAATGGACAGGAATAAATGCTAAGTTATTGAGCTCATTCACAGAGATAAGGACACCTTCAAAAGATATTTCTTCCCTGGCATCCATGTTTCCTACACACCCAACACAAGGAAGTGGCCCCTTCTCTACTCCACGGTCCCTTGGGTTACACCTTCCCTTCCATCTCTCTTTAGGATGTGCAAAACAGATTCACCATCCACTCTTATCTTATTGTGAGGTTCCACACTAGGTTTATCAAGCACATTCTATGTCTCTTGCAATCCTAAGTCTTGCATACAGTTCAAACCCAAACTAGAGTGCACATTACAGTAACCACAGGGAGACACAACAACACAAGGTTTAACACTGTAAAACAAACTACTAGGGTCTCATACAACTCTGTAACACAGAGAAAACACTGTAACACAACCATAAACCACAATGTGTAACATGAGAAACTCTCCACCACCACAATGTAGATGCACTGAACAACACTTAACAGTGAACCACACTGCGCAACCATGATAGGAACCTTGTCTGCGACTCTAGAGAGTGAACAATGCCTAATCGATCTAATCAAATGATCGATCAATAAAATGGCCACAAGGTTCATATCAAGATAGGTTTGATAGGCTAGGCATGCAATTCTAGTTTTCTTGATTCATAAGCAAGAGCGCGACCTTTGCAAACTACAGGGTTACTCAGTCACGAAATCGTCTGTCATGCCTTTCTCTACCCAAGGCATTAAGTGCCTCAACCAATTTCCTGCAAGAAAATTGAATGATCGAGCACAGGGATGAACCAGAGTAGACGGGTTAAAGAATGGGTAACTTTGAACAAATCCACGATTGAGATAGACCATCAAAACAGATCGACAATGCACATCAATTCAACCAATTCAACTAGCGTGATTTAACAAACTTTTCATGTGCATGAAATTCCAATGTAATCTGCTTCATCAAGTTTGGATTCCATCATTGATCTGGTGGGGACATAGATCCAAAGGTCCATAAGGATTTCATTGATTCAACTAGCAAGTTGTTTAACATCATCTAGCGGGTGCGAAATTTCTATCCAAAGGGATTTATTTCGTTGTGCGTCCGCTTGCGTGACTTGGAAGAAAAATCAAAAAATGTTTTTCAGCTGATTAGATTGGGTTTTGTAAGGATTGAACCTGCAATCTCTCACTTGGAATCTGCTGGTTTAATCCCTCTCTGTTCCTATGTGAAATCATGCCCCCATCTCTTTCACATTGCAGCGCATATCTAGCTATGGTATTTTATTAAATTGTGTATTTACATGATATTCAAAAACATGTTGTGCTTGACTTAGCACCATAACCAGAGGCATCAACCTTGATCATCTATACACAAAACAAGAAATCACTAGCAGGGCCTTGGCATTGAGCTCCTTTCCATGATTCTCATAATATGTACATCATGTACAACTTCAATATCATGGGGTCAAAACCGTGGCATTACATTCCCCTCCCCCTTGGAGTTAGAACTAGGGTGCTACATTCCCTTCCCTCTTCATTAGAATTGTCCTTAGTGCTTTAAAAAATTAAAGAAGGATGTATGTGCCCATCGCACGGAATCCTCCATCTCCCACGTAGCCTCTTCTGGACCGTAGTGCTCCCACTGCACCTTTACCTTTCCCATGGCTCGATTCCGGAGCACCGTGACCTTCTTGTCAAGGATGTGTAATGGATCGGTTCGGAACTCTCCCTTGGGTTCCACCTGAATCACATTCCAATTTATCACATGGTTAGGATCATGTACATATTTCTTAAGCAAAGAAACATGAAAAACATTATGAGCTCTAGTGCTAGCAGGAAATGCAAGTCTATATGCAACTGGCCCTATTCTTTCAAGTACTAGTTCAAATGACCTAAAGTATCTAAGTGATAGCTTGGCACAACTTCCAAGCTTCAAGAAACTCTTCCTTCTCCTCACTCTGGGGTAAACATGATCCCCAACATTGAACTCTCTGTGCACTCTATGCTTTTCTGCATAGATTTTCTGTCTATCCTGGGTTGCTTTCATATTCTCCCTAATCTTGGAAACCTCTTTCTCCATTTCCTTGAGCAATTATGGACCAAGAACAATCGTGTTCACTATATTATCCCAAGTCACAGGTGTCCTAAACCTTATTCCATACAAATATTCATATGGAATCATCCCCAATGATGCTTGCTGTTCATTATTGTAGGAAAATTCTACCAAGTGTAAATAATCTTCCCACTTGGATGGCTTGTCCATCACATACATGTGAAGCATGTCTTCAAGCACCTGATTCACTCTCTCTGCATGTCCATTAGTCTAAGGATGGTAGGCAGTGCTGAAGTTCAACTGTGTACCTAAATATGAAAACAAACCCTTCCAAAAATTGGAAGTAAACTTGGGATCCCTGTTAGAAACTATTGCCTTAGGCAATCCATGAAATCCGAAAATATCCTTCATGAATATTTTTGCAATGGAATCAATATTATACATGGACTTAACCGATATAAACTGTGATGCCTTTGTAAACTTGTCCACCACAAATATTTGTCCTAGGTTTGTCAGCTAGTTTTCCTAGGCCTAGTATTCACCTTAAACCTTTTTATCCTTGGTTTTTATTTTTTAGTTTTCCTAAAAGTTTGGATTGTTTTGAATTTCATTTTTGAATGTTATATGCATTTACAAATATTTAGTTTTTTAACCTAATCTCCTATAGATTATTTAAAAGTATTTTAATAAATAATTTCTTATGTTTTAACAATGATGACATCACATGTCATTTATTCAAATGCATGCATGCTACTAGCTTGTCGAAGTTAAGTTTTGTGTAGGGTATCCTTCTTTTTGGTCCTCTTGGAACTAGGAAAACAATGCTAGCCAAAGCAGTTGCAACAGAAGCTGGTGCAAAATTTTATAAAGATTTCAATGTCAAGAATTACATAAAAGTGGTTTGGTGAAGGTGAAAAATATGTTAAATCTGTATTGTCATTAGCAAGTAAAATTTTCCCCAAAGTGTTATATTTGTTGATGAGGTTGACAGTATGTTGGGCCGAAGGGAGATATTTCGATGGTCAACTTTTCAGAAACAAAATTTGGTTAGGGATACTTGAAGGTCTTCTTTTGTACTTCATTGAGCCTCACCATCCAGCAAAGTTGTTTTGGCAGAGGACTTCATTTGACTGTAGCTGCTCACTCAAAAAAAATCTTTGGAATGTATTAATGAGGAAAATAGATACTGTGTTTTTAGTAACCTTGTGAAAACTCATTTTTCTCAGCCTTGGAGAGGCCATTTTACATGCTAAATACTCTATTAACAACTATACATCTTAATCTTTACAATGGTACTTTCATATTTTCATTTGGAGCTCAAAAAGGAAGTCAAAATTCCCCCCCAAGATGGTGCTGCATTTTTTACTTGAAGGAGACATAAATACAACATGTTTAGTCATCATTTTCAAATGACGATTATGAACGGATAGAAACTCATTTTGAAAAATTGGAGGAGGATTTTGTTCCTAAAATGTCAAATAACAATATCATCTTTTTTTTTTCCTACAGGTGTCACATATTGGGAGAATCGAATCCATCATTGAGGCCTATTTTTCGGATCTCAACATTTTCCTGTTTTGACACATGTTTTTAGAATGAAGATATCGAGCAAATGGAAACAAATGTCATGGAAATGAGAGAGGTTTTTGCTCATAAAAAACTGGTATACAAAATCCTCTCCCACATTTTACACAACTATCATTATTTAGGAGATACAAAATCAGAATTGCATCCCTAGTTTTCAGTAGTATGGTCCATTTTTCATGGGAGACAGTTCCAAAATTTAATGTAATTTCTGCTATGTTTAGAAATTCGACCTCCTAGGGAGAATTTCAACCTCAACACCTATATGAGGCATGATTGTAACATTTTTAAAGGAGACACACATGGGAGTCAATCTGTTTGGAGATTGTGCAGTCACGCAATGGTTATCTGTGTAAGCACGTCTTTTGTATTTTTTGAATGACACTTAACATATCTATATGGAGCTAGGCTTTTGAACTATATTGTTTCAATATTCTCTCATTTAGTTTGAACTCTTGTTACATTACTGTTAATGTAGATGTATTTTATATGATACTATGTATGCAAGTGAATGTTGATGCCTATTGATGTTTGATTTTTTTTTTCAAATACCAATACCTTTTATATATGCTGCAATGGTAAACTGTTTGTTTATTATTTGTATTTATATAACTTGAAAACCTATTTTTTGTGCTGAACCATGTACTGTCATTCACTCATGCAAAAATATTGTCTTTACACTTATATCTTCTGAGGTTTTCAGATATTGTGTCTCTGTCTACTGTCTTTACCTTATCTGATTTTACATTGTTATCCAAAAACCCTAAAAATTGTTTTTAATGTCGAGGTGTGTGGACATTGCAAATCCTGTAGTCTAGATTAGCATAGTTTAGGGAAAACATCTTTTGAAGACCATACTGGGGAGGAAGCATACACGTTCTTCCTTAGTTCAGTATTGACAATGATTAGATTCAGTCTTTGATGGTGAACAAGGGCTGGTTACACGCTTTAGACTACAATTTTTTCATCGGTGACTTCATGGAGGAAGGATTTGTTGGCCACTCCACCGGTTCAAAATCTCAAAATCCATGGAAGCCGTTGTGGTTGAAAAGTTTGCGCCTTTCAATTTTTTAGTTGTTCTAGATTTTCCAAATAAAGTGCTTACTATGGATGAATGGAGAGACTTCTTTCCAATATTTAGAGGAGATGGTCCTGACCATCTGGCACAACGCTTGATTTTGTTTCATCAATACATGGACCAACTCGATATTCATCATGAGGATGTATTGTTGAAAATGTTTATGTATTCTTTGGAAGGAAATTCTAGACGGTGGTACTAATCTCTTCTTATCTCTAGCATTTCATCAATAAAAGATTTCCATGTTGTCTTTTATTTTTATTGCAAGAAGATTTATTTTGCTGATCTCCTTTTAGAGGATTGTTGTGAGCAATTCAAATTCAAGAAATTTCTTGGTAATAATGATCAAAATAGCCTTACTAATGAAATTCATGAAGAAATATTTCAAGAAAAAGAAGTCCAGAAGAGATTTGACAGTTTTCAGGATTCAAGACCTCATTATCACGTATATTTTACTGTTGAAAAACCTTGTGAAGCTCAACCTTCTATTGAAGAAAACATTGAAAATCATACTTTTGATGAAGGTTTCGGAACAATATTAAAGTTGGTGTTGACGACAGTCGAGTTAAAGATGCTCTTAATTCTATTTCAAAGGATGATTCATTGTCATATGTAGCTTCTGCTAAATCTCTTTTACAACAGGAGGATTTTCAGCAGACAGATGTTAAATTTGATGACCATAAAACTTTGGATACATATGGCATAAATTCAGATGTTTCTTATAATGGTGATTATAATACAAAATCTATTCCAAGTTTTTTTGAAGATAAGATTGCTGCTTTGTCATTAGAATTTTATCAGTCTGCTCCAATTTTTTATGATTATGATGATGATCTTGAAAAACAAGATCCGGATATGTGTGATGTGGCAGAATTGAATCAGCAGGTTCATGAAGACACTCAGTCCATTATCCATGAACAAACAATGCCAATGTATGACAGTTACCCACTTGATGGCAGGATGAAAGAGGAAGATCATCTTGTTAATTCTCAGGATGACATTGTTATTGATACCGTTGAAGGAACTTGTGAGGAACTTCAGGATAAATTTGATGCCTTTGATTTCCAATGCATGGAAAATATTCATTCTATATTTCCAGCAGAACAAATGAAATATCATTTTATAAATGGAGCAGAGGAACAATGCGACTTTTTGTATCAGCTGGAAACACAACACATTTGGGAGGACCCAGTGGTCATTTACATGGACTCATGGTTATTAAAAGTTTCAGGCTTCTAGAATTTGGAATCAAAGTAGAATCTGCTTTGCAAATTAAATTTATGTTTTAGATGTTAAATTCTTCTTTGATTTCTATTTACCTGCAAGAAGTTGTTACAATCAGTTGGATGCTATCATGGCTTCACTGGAAGTGTGATTACACTTGATTCGATTGTTTCTACTGATTAGAAATAGGAGTAAGTAGGAGAATAAGCTCGCCATACGAGCATGTAGATTCATTTCAGTATGTTGGCTTGCAGTATTATTTTGTCATTTTAGAGGTATGTGTTAAGAGTTTGAGAAAGTTGCAGAGATTTAGTGAATGACTCCATAGCCCAATGCATAAGGCAGTTGGTCTACGATTTTTGGCAAATCACAGGGAAATGCCATCCCCTAGTTGGATCCAGTCTTTGTCCTAGGAATGTTAGCTAGTTTTCCTAGGCCTAGTATTCACCTTAAACCTTTTTATTCTTGGTTTTTATTTGTACTTTTTCCTAAAAGTTTGGATTGTTTAGTAAATTTCATTTTTGAATGTTATATGCATTTACAAAAAATTAATTTTTTAACCTAAGCTCCTATAGATTATTTAAAAGTATTTTAATAAATCATTGTTTATGTTTTAACATAGGCTAACATCACATGTCATTTATTCAAATGCATGCATGCTGCCAGCTTGTCGAAGTTAAGTTTTGTGTAGGGTATCCTTCTTTTTGGTCCTCCTGGAACTCGAAAAACAATGCTAGCCAAAGCAGTTGCAACAGAAGTTGGTGCAAAATTTTATAAACATTGCAATGTCAAGCACTACATAAAAGTGGTTTGGTGAAGGTGAAAAATATGTTAAAGCTGTATTGTCATTAGCAAGTAAAATTTTCCCCAAAGTGTGATATTTGTTGACGAGGTTGACAATATGTTGGGTCGAAGGGAGATATTTCGATGGCCAGTTTTTCAGAAACAAAATTTGGTTAAGGATACTTGAAGGTCTTCTTGTGTACTTCATTGATCCTCACCATCCATCAAATTTGTTTTGGTAGAGGACTTCATTTGACTGTAGCTGCTCACTCTAAAAAAATCTTTGGAATGTATTAATGAGGAAAATATGTGCTACGTTTTTTAGTAACCTTGTGAAAATCATTTTTATCAGCCTTGGAGAGGCCATTTTATGTGCTTAAATACTCTATATACAACTATACATATTAATATTTACAATGGTATTTTGATATTTGAATTGGAGCTCAGAAATGCGGTCAAAGCTCCCCCCCAAGATGGTGCTGCATTTTTTACCTGAAGGAGACAGAAATACATCATGTTTAGTCATAATTTTCAAATTACAACTTTGAACGGCTGGAAAATCATTTTGAAAAATTGGAGGAGAATTTTGTTCCTAACACATCAAATAGAAATAACCTCTCTTAGTTTTCCTACATGTGTCACAGATTGGGAGAATCGAATCTATCATTGAGTCCTATTGTTCGGATCTTAGAATTTTCCTGTTTTGACACATGTTTTAGAATGAAGATATCGGGAAAATGGAAACAAGTCTCAGGGAAATGAGAGAGGTTTTTTATCACAACAAACTGATCTACAAAAACCTATCCCAAATTGTACACACTTAACATAATTTAGGAGATACAAAATCAGAATTGCAGCCCTAGTTTTCAGCAGTCTGGTCCATTTTTCGTGGCAGACAGTTCCAAAATTTAATGTAATTTCTGTTATCTTTAGAATATCGACCTCCTAGGGAGAATTTCAACCTCAACCCATATATGAGGCATGATTGTAACATTTTGAAAGAAGACACACATGGGAGTCGATTTGCTTGGAGATTGTGCATTCATGCAATGGTTATCTGTGTAAGCAGATCTTTTGTATTTTTTGAATGGCACTTAATATATCTATATGGAGCTAGGATTTTGAACTATATTGTTTCAATATTCTCTAGTTTAGTTTGAACTCTTGTTACATTGCTGTTAATGTAGATGTTTTCTATATGATACTATGTATGCAAGTGAATGTTGATGCCTATTGATGTTTGAAATGTTTTCTCAAATACCAATACCTTTTATATGTGTTGCAATGGTAAACTGTCTGTTTATTATTTGTATTTATATAACTTGAAAACCTATTTCCTGTGCTGAACCATGTACTGTCATTCATTCCTGCAAAAACATTGTCTTTACACTTATATCTTCTGAAGTGTTCAGATATTGTGTCTCTTTCTACTGTCTTTAGCTTATATGGTTTTACATTGTTATCCAAAAACCCTAAAAACTGTTTTTAATGTCGAGGTGCTTGGACACTGCAAATCTCGTAGTCTAGATTAGCATAATTTAGGGTACACATCATTTGGATACCATACTGGGGAGGAAGTATACAAGTTCTTCCTTAGTTTAGTGTTGAAAATGATTAGATCCAGTCTTTGATGGTGAACAAAGGCCAATTACACGCTTTAGACTACATTTTTTTCATCGGCAACTTCATGGAGGAAGGATCCGTTGGTGACTCCACCGGTTCAAAATGTCAAAATCCATGGAAGCCATTGTGGTTGCAAGGTTTGCACCTTTAATTTTTTCATCTTTTCCATATTTTCCAAATAAAGTGCCTACTATGGATGAATGGGGAGACTTCCTTCCAATATTTAGAGGAGATGGTCATGACCATCCGACACAACACTTGATTGTGTTTCATCAATACATGGAACAACTCGATATTCATCATGAGGATGTATTGTTGAAAATGTTTATGTATTATTTGGAAGGAAATGCTAGATAGTGGTGCCGATCTCTTCCTATCTCTAGCATTTCATCAATAAAATATTCCCATGTTGTCTTTTATGTTTATTGCAAGAAGATTTATTCTGTTGATCTCCTTTTAGAGGACTGTTGTGAGCAATTGAAATTAAAGAAATTTCTTGGTAATAATGATCAAAATAGGCTTACTAATGAAATTCATGAAGAAATATTTCAAGAAAAAGAAGTCCAGGAGACATTTGAAAGTTTTTAGGATTCAAGACATCATTATCACGTAGAGTTTACTATTGAAAAACCTCGTGAAGCTCAACCATCTATTGAAGAAAACATCAAAAATCATACTTTTGATGAAGGTTTGCAGAAAAAACTTAAAGTTGGTGTTGATAACAGTCAAGTTAAAGATGCTATTGATTCTATTTCAAAGGATGATTCATTGTCATATGTAGCTTCTGCTAAATCTATTTTACAGTAGAAGGATTTTCAACAGATAGATGTTAAATTTGATGACAATAAAAATTTGGATGCATTTGGCATAAATTCAAATGTTTCTTATAATGGTGATTATAATACAAAATCTATTCCAAGTTTCTTTGAATATCAGATTGTTGCTTTGTCATTAGAATTTTATCAATCTTCTCCAATTTTTGACGAATATGATGATGATCTTGAGAAACAAGATATAGATATGTATGGTGTCGTAGAATTCAATCAGCAGGTTCATGAAGACACTCAATCCATTATCCATGAACAAATAGAGCCAATGTATGATAGTTACCCACTTGATGGCAGCATGAAAGAGGAATACCATCTTGTTAATTCTCAGGATGACACTGTTATCGATACTGTTGAAGGAACTTGTGAGCAACTTCGGGATACATTTGATGCCTTTGATTTCCAATGCATGGAAAATATTCATTCTCTATTTCCAGTAGAACAAATGAAATATCATTTTATAAATGGAGCAGAGGAACAATGCCACTTTTTGTATCAGCTGGAAACATAGCATAATTGGGAGGACCCAGTGGTCATTTACATGGAATCATGGTTATGAAAAAGTTTCAAGATTCTAGAATTTGGAATCAAAGTAGAATATGATTTGCAAATTAAATTTATGTTTCAGATGTTAAATTATTCTTTGATTTCTATTTACCTGCAAGAAGTTGTTACAATCAGTTGGATGCTATCATGGCTTCACTGGAAGTGTGATTACACTTGATTCGTCTGTTTCTACTAATTAGAAATAGGAGTAAGCAGGAGAATAAGCTCACCATACTAGCATGTCAGTATGTTGGGTTGCAGAAGTATTTTGTCATTTTAGAGGTATGTGTTCAGAGTTTGAGAAAGTTGCAGAGATTTGGTAAATAAATCCATATCCCAATGGATAAGGCACTTGGTCTATAGTTCTTGGAAAATCACAGGGAAATTCCATCCCCCAGTTGGAGCCAGTCTTTTTCCTAGGTCTGTTAGCTAGTTTTCCTAGGCCTAGTATTCACCTTAAACCTTTTTATCCTTGGTTTTTATTTTTCATTTTTCCTAAAAGTTTGGATTGTTTTGAATTTCATTTTTGAATGTTATATGCATTTACAAATAATTAGTTTTTTAACCTAAGCTCCTATAGATTATTTAAAAGTGTTTTAATAAAGCACTGTTTATGTTTTAACATAGGCTAGTAGCATGTCATTTATTCAAATGCATGCATGCTTCCATCTTGTCAAAGTTAAGTTTTGTGCAGGGTATCCTTATTTTTGGTCCTCTTAGAACTGGGAAAACAATGCTAGCCAAAGAAGTTGCAACATAAGCTGGTGCAAAATTTTATAAACATTTCAATGTCAAGCATTACATCAAAATGGTTTGGTGAAGGTGAAAAATATGTTAAAGTTGTATTGTCATTAGCAAGTAAAATTTTCCCCAAAGGGTGATATTTGTTGACGAGGTTGATAGTATGTTCGGTCGAAGGGAGATATTTCGACGGTTAGTTTTTCAGAAAAAAAAATTTGGTTAGGGATACTTGAAGGTCTTCTTGTGTACTTCATTGAGCCTCACCATCCAGAAAAGTTATTTTGGCAAAGGACTTCATTTGACTGTAGCTGCTCACTCAAAAAAAAATCTTTGGAATGTATTAATGAGGAAGATACATGCTACGTTTTTTAGTAACCTTATGAAAACTCATTTTTCTCAACCTTGGAGAGGCCATTTTACATGCTTAAATACTCTATTGAAAAATATACATATTAATATTTACAATGGTACTTTCATATTTTGATTTGGAGCTTGGAAAGGAAGTCAAAAGTCCCCCCCAAGATGGTGCTACATTTTTTACCTAAAGGAGACATAAATACAACATGTTTAGTCATCATTTTCAAATGACGATTTTGAACGGATGGAAAATAATTTTTGAAAAAATGGAGGAGGATTTGTTTTCTAACACGTCAAAGAACAATAACCTCTATTAGTTTCCATAAAGGTGTCACATATTGGGAGAATCGAATCCATCATTGAGTCCTATTTTTTCGATCTCAGAATTTTCTTGTTTTGACACATGTTTTAGAATGCAGATATCGGGAAAATGGAAACACAAATTAGGGAACTGAGAGAGGTGTTTTATCATAAAAAACTGATCCATAAAAAAATCCCATATTGTACACATCTATCATGATTTAGGAGATACGAAATCGGAATTGCATCCCTAGTTTTCAGCAGTCTGGTTCATTTTTCATGGCAGACAGTTCCAAACTTTAATGTAAGTTTTGTTGTCTTTAGAAATTCGACCTCCTAGGGAGAATTTCAACCTCAATACCTATATGAGGCATGATTGTAATATTCTGAAAGGAGACTCACATGGGAGTCGATCTGCTTGGAGATTGTGCAGCCATGCAATGGTTATCTGTGTAAGCACATCTTTTGTATTTTTTGAATGACACTTAATATATCTATATGGATCTAGGCCTTTGAACTATATTATGTCAATATTCTCTGGTTCAGTTTGAAATCTTGTTACATTACTGTTAATGTAGATGTTTTCTATATGATACTATGTATGCAAGTGAATGTTGATGCCTATT
Organism: Pseudotsuga menziesii; assembly: GCA_001517045.1. NCBI lineage: Eukaryota > Viridiplantae > Streptophyta > Pinopsida > Pinales > Pinaceae > Pseudotsuga > Pseudotsuga menziesii. The sequence goes on from LPNX011064505.1 coordinate 141,478, forward strand.
GATGTTTGAAATGTTTTTTTAAATACCAGTACCTTTTATATATGCTACAATGGTAAGCTATCTGTTTCTGATTTGTATTTATATAACTTGAAAACCTATTTCTGGTGCTGAACCATGTATTGTCATTCATTCCTGCAAAAATATTTTGTTTACACTTATATCTTCTAAAGTTTTTAGATTTTGTGTCTCTATCTATTGTTTTTACCTTATCTGATTTTACATTATTATCCCAAAAACCTAAAAACTCTTTTTAATGTCGAGGCTCCTAAACATTGAAAATATAGTAGTCTAGATTAACAGACTTTAGGGAAAACAATATCCATGATGGAATCATTTTGCCTCCAAGTCATTGGCAATCTTGTAATAAAATCCATGGAAATAACTTCCCATTTCCATTTTGGAACTAGAAAAGGTTGCAACAAACCTGTTGGGTATTGATAATCAACCTTCACCTGCTGACATTTCATGCACTTAGAAATATACTCAGCAATATCCTTTTTCATTCCTAGCCAAAATACTGCTTTCTGGCTGTAGCAATTGTTTTCTGGTATCCTGGGTGACCAGAATATGGATCTTGATGGATCTCATCCATAGCAATTCTCCTCAAATATGCTACATTTGGAATATAAATTCTATTCTTATAGGTAAGAAGTCCATATTCTTCCAATTTATATCCCTCATACTTATTTTCAATAATTTGCTGCTGCAATTTGTCCTTGAACTGCACATACATTTCATCCTCAATTGTATGATTAACAATTTGTTGTCTCAAATCTAGTTGGCAAATACTAAGATATGCCACATGAATTTCATGCACCTTCCTACTGAGTGCATCAACCACTTTGATTTATTTTTCCTTTATGTGTTCGATTTCAAAATCAAACTCGCATAAAAACTCTAGCCATCTAGCTTTCGTAGCATGTAGAGCTGGTTCATCAAACAAATATTTCATATCACAATGGTCTGTCCTTAGCTCAAATTTTCTGTCAATTAAGTAATGCCTGCACATTTTGAGAAAATGTACTATGGATGCAAGTTCTAAATCATGAGTAGCATAGTTTTTCTCATGATCCTTCAACTTTCTTGATTCATAACATATCACGTGGTTGTATTGCATAAGAACTCCTCCAAGTTCTTGACCGCATGCATCGGTACACACCACAAAGTCCTTTTCTGGGTCTGCAATATTCAATATTGGTGCACTTGTAAGAATATTCTTCAACTACTGGAAGCTCTCCTCACATCTTGGTGTCCATTCAAACTTTATCCCATTCTTTTGCAAAGAGGTGATTGAATGTGCAACCTTCGAGACTCCTTCAATGAACCTCCTGTAGTATCCTGCAAGTCCCATAAAAGATCTCACATTTGTCACGGTTCTTGGAGTTGGCCAATTCATAATGGCCTCAATCTTCTCAGGGTCTACAGATATGCCCTCTTCTAAGATGACGTGACCCAAATAATGAATTCTATCTTTATATAAGTCACATTTTCTCAACATTTCATACAACTTATGCTCCCTTAACACTTTCAAAGTCAGCGTCAAATGTTCTTCATGCTCTTCTTCATTTCTAGAATAGATAAGAATGTCATCAAGGAAAACAAGAACAAAACTGTCCAAATATTTGCTGAAGACACTATTTAGTATTCATGAGACACATAAATGTAGTTGGTGCATTTGTGAGACAAAATGTTACCACTACAAACTCATAGTGTCCATACCTTGTTGTAAAGGTTGTCTTATGAATATATTCATCCTTGATTCTTACCTGATGGTAACCATACCTTGAGTCAATCTTGGAAAATACCTTTGCTCCTCTCATCTGATAAAAAAGGTCATCAATTTGAGGTAAAGGATACTTATTCTTCACAGTGACTTTATTCAACTGTCTGTAATCAATACACAACCTGAGTGTAGCATCTTTTTTTCACAAGCAGAACTAGTGCTCCCTGAGGGGATACACTTGGCCAATGATATAATTCTTTTCCAACAACTCTTGCAGCTGCATCTTCAGCTTTAGCAATTCTGGTGTACTCATCCTGTAGGGTTTCTTGGACACTAGTGCTGCGCTAGGAACAAGGTCAATGGTGAAATCAATGTCCCTTTTTGGAGGAAGTCCTAGAATCTCATCAGGAAAAACATCCTTCAATTCTTGTAATACATGAAAGTTCTCCAACCTAGGAGTTTCACTCTCTACCACCTCCAAAAAATGGGTTGCATACAACCTACAAACTTTCCTACAAAACTTCTTCAGCTGCATTGTTGTAATCTGCCTAACATAAAACACCTTTGGAATGCCTCTTATAACCCTTGGGTTTCCTTCTTCATACATGCATTCAAAATTATTATTGTAACAGTCAAGCTTGACTCTGTGAGATTCTAACCAATCCATTCCAACGAGAATATCATAGGAACTAAGTGGTAGAACATTCAGATCTGCATAAGTGACTAATCCATCCATCTCTAATGGACATTTCTCTACCACTTCACTAACATTTCTCTTGGTTCTAGTGGCTAGTTGAACTAACCATGATTTTTCATGCTTTATCTTCTTAAAAGAAAAAATATCAAAAACTCTAGGAGTAATATAACTATGAGTAGATCTAGGGTCAATCAAAACAAAAATAAATTTCTCAACAATCTTACCTACAACTTCAACCACAGTTGACTGATGATCTGTCTGGTGGTCCTCTAGCGCTGCATAAATTCTAGGGAAGACCCTTTCTACTTGACCCAATGTTTTTGCTTCTTGAGTGTGGTGAGATTGCCTTACATACCCATCTTCAAGTGGATAGTTCCTGTGCACATGGGGTCCTCCACATTTCCAAAATTGGAGTGGTTCTCTGACCTCTCTTTGATCGCTTGGATTTTCTCCCATCACTTTGGCTGGCTGCTTCACAACTTGTGATGGCTGCCTTCGCTGATTTCTGAAGTGAGAAGGTTTGAAACATTTCTTCCTCTAGTCATAATTTTCCTTCTTTTTGTCCTTCCAAACCTTATGGATATCATGTTTTCTTGTTCTTTTCTCACAACAATACTTATCTTTCCTTATTGTTTCTTCCAGAGTTTTAGGTTCATAAAACTCAATTTTTTCTTTGTATGCTTGAGGTAGCCCACTCAGAAAATGCTATATTTTTAGTTTATCATCCTTGATGTATCTAACATACCTCAACAACTCCAAGAAATTTTTTGCATACTCTTCCATGGTCTGCTGTCCCAATTTCAGCTCATGGAATTCTTTGATCTTGTCATCATAGTACCTGTTAGAGAGGCACTTCTTCTTGAAATACTTATTGAACTGTTTCCACATGATTTTTCTGTCATTGATCTTCTTTACCTGCCTGAGGTTCTCCCACCATATAGATTCTTTGTCATTTGTATTGAATATGGATACCCTAGCCTTCATATTTCTTGAGTAGTATTGGACTTGGAAATATTTCTTCATCCCAAGAATCCAAGCTTCAACTTCTTGACCAGTATTTACCTCACCATTAAAGGTAGGCAGCCTTTCCTTCTTAAATTCATCATGTGAATAGTTATGGTAACACATCTTCCTCTTATTCATGTGAGAAGAAGAGATGGAATCCCCAATAGATCCTTCAAAGTCAGATGATCCACTAGAAGACCTTCTTATTCTTCTTCTTCTGATACTACTTTTGCTTCCTTCTGGATGTAATACACGATGCCTAGAGCTCATCCGCCTTTGGATGTCTATCCAACTCTGCAATATGGCTGCATTCAACTGAATTTGCTCTTCCTGAGATTTAATCATGATTGTCATGGCGGGTGCAATATCTGGGGGAGTATCTTCATATCTTCTGCCATTAGAATCTGTCTCGGCATTTTTAACTCAAATGTTTTCACCCATGGAATATTCCTCGTGCTCATAGGGACTCTGTGCATCATTCATGTTGTAGGTTCTCATGGCCATGCCTAAACCAAATTTTCCAATATGCACTATGACTCTGCAAAATGTGTTATCAAACACCATTGTTAGCCAATCTCAAAATTCAAAAACACTTATCAGCTGTTCACTTGGCCCATCTAGGCCCAATGTTGTAACCAATAGCTCTAATACCAATCTGTAGTGTACTACAATGTTTATATCAGAGAATGTTCTTATCTCTATAAACTACTCATTAAGTTTCCCATTTAGGCCCATTGCTGCAACACACAGCTCTGATACAAATCTGTAACGTCCCATATCCCATAATGCAGATAAATTAAAAAATTTGCTTCAAGAACCCTTGTTCTCCTTTCGATACATAGGGCATGGACATTAACACACTCTTCAACATTCAATATTGGCTTAGAAACAACTGTAATAGTCATTCCTCCCTTTGAAAGATCCATTTTGTGACCAGAGAACCCCTTCCGCACTGAACTTGTCATCTCCGCCTTCCGCCTTCCACCCTGCAGAACTCAGGAATTGAAACAAAAAATACGATGAAAACCTTAAGCTTTCGCCCTTCCACCCAAAAAGGCGGAATGCAGAAAGGTGGCCAAAGGATTCTGTCAAATGTTGGTACTCCGATTTTTGAGTTCCGGATGGAAGGTTGAAAGGCAGAAGGCAGAAAGGTGGCCAAAGGATTCTGTCGGACGTTGGTTCTCCGATTTTTGAGTTTTGGGCGGAAAGAGGAAAGGAAGAAGGGGGAACATGGTCATAATCAAACACCATTATTAGACAATCTAAGAATTCAAAAACACTTAACAACTATTCACTTGGCGCATATAGGCCCAATGTTATAACTAACAACTCTAATACCAATCTGTAGTGTACTACAATGTTGGTATTAGAGGATGTTCTTATCTCTGTAAACTACTCATTATAGCCCATTTAGGCCCAGCGCTGCAACCCGTAGCTCTGACACCAATATGTAACGTCCCCATACCCCATAATGTGGATAAAGTAAAAAAATTTCTTCAAGAACCCTTGTTCTCCGTTCAAAACATAGGGCATGGACATTAACACACTCTTCAATATTCATTCTTAGGATTAGAAACCACTGTAACAGTCGTTTCACCCTTGAAAGATCCATTCTGTGACTGAAAACACCCCTTATGCACTGAACCTATCCTTTCTGCCCCCTGCCTTCTGCATCCCCCTTTCTACCTTCCATTTTGGAATTGGGAATTGAAAACATAGTGTGCGACGAGGTCATATAAACCACATTCCACCTTCCACCTTCAGAACTCAGAAGTCAGAAACATAACGCTTGACAGAATATTCAACCACGGCTCGACCTTCCTCCTTCCATCCTCAGAACTCGGAAGTCGAAAATATAACGTTCGATGGAGTCCTTCAACCACAGCTCCACTTTCTGCCCTCGGGACTTGGAAGTCTGAAATATAATGTTCGACGGAGTCCTTCAACCATTGTTTCACTATTCGCCCTTTCACCTTCCACATTCAGAACTCGAAACTCGAAAACCAACTTTTGACCTTAATATTTTCCCCATTTTCAACCTCCCGCCTTCTGCCTTCCACAGGCGGATTCTAGGGTGCGAAAAACACACCTCTGCCTTCAAATTTCCGGTTCTTTCTTCGCTTCTGCCTTCAAATTTCTAGTTCTTTCTCCGCTTCTACCTTCCACCTTCCACAGGAATATCCTGGAGTGTGGAAATCCACTTTCTTCCCTGTTTCCACTTCTCTTTTTTGATTTCTTCCTTCCACCTTTTCTAGGTGGATTTTAAGGGGAGAAAACACTAAGTAAGATGCATTCTGACTCTGTAACATGATTCTAGCCTCCATGAACTTAGGAAAAATGCATTGAAACATACAAGGCATAAAAAAATGCAAATGTAGGGACATTCATCAACAGTAAAATCTACTGAAACATTACCAACATTCATCATATTCATTCATAAGTAAACACACTGTACAATTAAGGATAACAAAGATACTTATCTTGATGATGAATGTTGTCCCGCAACTAGCCATGTCGCTGCAATGTTCCACCCAACCATAGGCAAGTTGTGTTCATTAATATCTCAACACAACTTCCACCTCGAGCTGGGCATGACGTCCACAAGGAACTAGGGAACAATAGACTCACACATAGCCAGATCAAAACACACATAGTCAAGCCAACCTTCAGTTGGGTTTATCATATTGTTTAGCCAAGCCAACACCAAGTTGGGTTTACCAGGCTGTAGGAAAACAATCCAAACAGATGGGTTTCATAGGCCACGCGGCCAAACCATCTAGCAGTTAGGTTTCACAGACTGTATACAGTCAAGCCAACATTTACATCAAGGACCATCCAAGCCAATAGATGGGTTTGTCAGGCACTCAACCAAGGCATCATTCATATTTGGGTTTCAAAGGTTTTCTAGCCAAGGATTACACACATGGCCAAATGCACAATAAAAACATAGCCAAGCCAAGATCCAATTGGGTTTATCAGGATTCCCAGCCAAGCCAATATACAATTGGGTTTATCAGGTTGTCATCCAAGCCAATCTCCTTTGGGTTTATCAGGATGCTAAGGCAGTGGACAGGAAGAATTGTTAAGCTAGTGAGCTCATCCACAGAGCTAAGGACACCTTCACAAGATCTATCTAGCTTGGAATCCACATTTCCTACACACCCAACAGAAGGAAGTGTTCCCTTCTTTGCTCCACAGTCCCTTGGGCTACACCTTCCCTTCTAGTACTCTTCAGTATGTGCAAAACATAATCACCAGCCACTCTTATCTTATTGTGAGGTTCCACACTAGGTTTATCAAGCACATTCTACGTCTCTTCCACTCTTAAGTCTTGCATATAGTTTAGACCCAAACCAGGGTGCACATCACAGTAACCATAGGGAGACACAGCAACACAGGGTTCAACACTATAAAACAAACCACCAGGGTCTCAGACCACTCTATAACATAGACAAAAAATTGTAACACAACCATTAACCACAATAGGTAACATGAGCAACTCTCCACCACCACAATGTAGATGGACTGAACAACACTGGACGATGAACCACACTGCACAACCACGACAGAATCCTTCTCTACGACTCTGGAGAGTGAACAATGCCTAATTGATCTGATCAAATGATCGGTGAATCGAATGACCATAACATTCAGATCAAGGCAGGGTTGACAGGTTGGGCACACAATTTTGGTTTTCTTGCTTCAGAAGCAAGAACACGGCCTCTGCATACTGCAGGATGTCTCAGTCATGAAATCGATTGTCATGCCTTGCTCTGTCCAAGGCATTAACTACCTCAACCAATTTCTTGCAAGAAAATTGAATGATTGAGCAAAGAGACAAACCAGGGTAGATGGATTAAAGAACGGGTAACTTGGAACAAATCCATGATTGAGATCGACCATCAAAACAGATCGATGCCGCACAATGATTTCGCTGATTCAACTAGCATGACTTAACAAACTTTTCATGTGTGAAAAATTCCAATGTAATCTGCTTCATCAAGTTTGGAGTCCACTGTTGATCTGGTGGGGACACAGGTCCAACGGTCCACAAGGATTTCACTGATTCAACTAGCAATTTGTTTAACATCAGCTAGCGGACGCAAAATTTCTATCCAAAAGGATTTATTCTGTCGTGTGTCCACTTGGGTGACTTGGATGACAAATCAACAAAGGTTTTTCAAATGATCAGACTGGTTTTTGTGAGGATTGAACCTGCAATCACTCACCTGGCATATGTTGGTTTAATCCCTCTCTGTTCCTCTGTGAAATCATGACCCCATCTCTTTCACGTTGCAGTGCATAGCTAGCTATGGTATTTTATCAAATTGTGTATTTACATGATATTCAAAAACATGTTGTGCTTGAATTACCACCATAACCAAAGGAATTAACCTTGATCATCTATACACAAAAACCCAAATCAGTGGCATGGCCTTGGCCTTGAACTCCTTGCCACGATTCTCATAATATATACATCATGTACAACTTCAATATCATGGGGTCAAAACTGAGGCATTACATTTCCCTTCCCCTTGGGGTAAAAACCGGGGTGTTACAAAACTTATTGTCACTTGCACTTCACTTGAAGCACTAAATGCCACCATCTATTATAGGATCGTTGGTAGTCTCTTGTACTTGATTCATACCTGTCTTGATTTTTTCTTTGTTTTTGGTCTTGTTGCTTGATATATGTAAACACCCCATGAAATCCATTGGAAATCAAATGAAATGATACTTCGGTACAACTTTGGTACAATTAATTATGGTGCAAGGAGGACTCATTTGTTGGCTGTTTTCACTGATTTAGATTTGGTCAATGAACCTGATGACCACATCAATACTATAGGTTATGCTTTTAGTCTTGCTTCTATCCCTGTCACTTGGGATTTTAAGAATAAAAAGATATTTATTTTTCTTCAGCAAAAGAAGAGTATTGAGATATAGTTAATGCAAGTCAGGAAACCTTGAGGCTTTGACAGATCCTTTTAGAGTTTGGATTGAAGCAACAACATTTGGCTACCATTTGGTGTGATAATCAGAGTGTTTTTAAGATCACCAAAGATACAGTTCAACATCAGCACTCCAAACACATTGAGATACAAATGCAATTCATTAGAAAGGTTGTTTAGGATCACGTTCTCAAACTTCTTTTTTTCCCTACAAATGATCAAGTTGCAAACATCTTCACAAAGTCTCTTACATAAGCGAAGTTTTTGAAACTTTGATCTATGTTATAAATTCAAGAATTTTTCATTAAGGGGGGGTAGAATCTAATTCCTCTTTCTTTCTCCTATTATGTCATGTTTGTAAACCCTTCAATCCTATTCTAAGTTGTTCTTAGTGGGGGATGTTAGTATGTTTAGACATTTGGTAGTTAGTTAATATCAACTTGGTATAATCTATATTGAGGTAAATTTGTTTCTTTAGTATACATTAATACGGATTTGTAATTTTCTAATATGATGGTCACACTATGTTCTAAACATTGAGTGATGTAAGGTTTCATCTTCACGTGTGTTGTTTAGACTATTAATCTGTGGCTTAGCACCTGATTTGTCGATAATCTCTATTTAAATATCATTTAGGGTCCTTGCTTGATGATCAGTTGTGATAAACTCATATGTAAACTATTTTACCTTTGCATAATATATTGTTCCAAGTAGCTATTTGGATGGAGCCATTGATTGTTTCCCTCTTTGAGGGTTTTAACCATGTAAAAACATCAGTGTGTTGATCTGTGATCTGTTTGTGTGGGCAATTTGTGAAGGTGTTCAATCTTTTGGAAATATTTTGTGTTAATTGAACATGATGTTAGAGCTCTTATGAAGTTCTGCTTCCATTGTTGATTGATATCTTGAACCATATGTATCAAATAATTTTTGGTTTATGGTATTTTGTGAATTTATAGGTTGAGAGAGGTGTTCCATTCCATCTATTCTTTGTTTTTTTTTTCTTTTTCAGTTGGGAATGCTTTTCATTTCACTCAAAAAGGTCTATGTTTGTCCAATATATGGACATTTCACTAGATCTAGAGGTATATTGTTTATATTTTTGGATTTTTTAAAAAAAATTTCTCATATTCTTTCATATTCTAGTTTGGTTTTCTATTTTAATCTCTGTTTGTAACCCTTTTGATCTCCATATTCTATTTTCCAAGCAATTTGTGTGAACTTGGAAAATTAGAAACATAGTGGAAAGGGTTTTCTTGACTTTGTATGCACTTTTCCATGCAACTTGTGGGAACACAATAAACCAAAAAATAGTCAGAAAACTTACATTGTTTAGGTAAGCTAATCAAGGATTAACCCCAAATCTGAGAAGTTTCGGTTTCATAATTATATTTTTTGTTTTTGTGTGGTTGTTTAAAGTGTCTTGCAATCCAAAAAACAAGGTTTTTGGTAGGTACACCTTCCCAACAACAACACCTCCATTCTCCTCCATAATATTGATAATTGTTTTTCTTAAATCACTTGGTCAAAAGTTACTTTAATAAGTAAGAAGTATTGGGTTCAAATCATTTTTTTACTTTTTGCAAAAGTTAATGTAAATTTATTTTTTTAAGTAAATACATAGTAAGAGTGCTTCACATTTGTATTATAAAAGTGTCACTTATTTTAAAACAATTTATTTGCAAAAGTGAGTTTATACAAAAAAAAAAAAAATTAACAAGGGAGACTTAGAGGTTATTTTTTAAAATTTGTGTTCCCATCACCACATGGATCAACCTTTGCTTTCCATGTGGCTCCTTGGGTCATTTTTTATGCCTCTTTTCAAAATGTCATAACTTTGACATCTAGAGTCTATTTTCAGTGTCATTTTTTAAACTGTGAATGTTTTTGAGTTCTTCCCATATAAGCCATTAGTTTTTTTGTTGAAGCCAAATTACCTTCATATTATAGTATGGAATCTCCATATGATATTCTTTTTACTAGTATAAACTACTACTAATGGAAAACCCGTATGGAGGATGTCCTACGATGTAGGGGATGTTACTCAATTACTTTTGGAAAAGAAACTTCCCCCACTTATGTCAATAAGAAAATGAAATGGGACAATAGATATGAGGAAGTGCATGTTAATCAAGATGACAATTTATGATGAGTTATGATTCCACCTTCAAGCATTTGATGAACCATATAAGGCTTAGGAAAATTAGAAACTTTATTTGGTAAATACAGTGAGATTTGAGGTCACCATTTTGAAAATGAGTTGCTTGATTTAAATCCAAGTGATTTTTCTTGCATTCAAGACCATATATCTAAATTTAAAATCCTTAAAACATTAGTTTAAGAATGCAAAATAGATAAGCGAGAAACGAAATCTATTTATGTTATTCTTTCCAAGATTATTCCTTCCTATTTTATTTTTGTATCTATTTTTTGATCCATGAAAGAATCTGTAAGGACTATCTATATAGAACCCACTCTTGAATATTTTTGTGATGCATTGAATATAGTTCAAGATAAGGTCATATATCTTACAGTAATTAGTGTTACCAATACATCTAGAAAATCCTTAGTGGCACAACAAAATAATAAAACCAAGAATCCCAAGAAGCAACATTCTCATAAAAATAAGCAAAACAAGGGTACTAAACCCTCTCAACAAACTCATCCTTCCAATGATGACATGAGAACCCAATTGAAAGATAAGAAGACTGAGCACCTTTTCAATTTTGGCAAAAACGATGGTCATGCAAAATCTCATTGTTTCAAGAAAATGCCAGTCTTGGAAGAAACAATGAAGAAACATAACATCAACCTTAATTCGTGGTATAAATTTACAGCTCGTCAACATGCATTTTCTACTTTTGTTTTTTCCTTATATGCATCTTCTACCTCTTCTTCTAATGAGTGGATTATTGATTTTGGAGCATCTTATCTTATAGGTAAGGATAAAGCCATATTTTTTGCTCTAAATGAATAAAACACCAAACAATATTTGTTGATGATGATATATCTCTAAATGTTATAGGATCTAAAACAATCCTACAACCATGTTCCAAATTGGAACAATATTTGATGGTTAGTTCAATGATGTATTATGTATTCCAAGAATTTCTTGGAATTTATTAGGATTCTGTAAAATAACTCATTGTGTGAATGTAAGGAAGTACAGTTTACATCTCACCAAATTGTAATAAATGATTTCAAAGATCCTAAGCATGTCTTAGCAACTAGAATCGTTGATGATATTATTAGTTTGTATAAGTTCAACAACCTTAGGTCATCATCTTTTTCCTCGATTTTTATTGCTCAGAGCGATGACTTGAGCAAATTTTGGCATGATCAATTTGGTCATTTGAACTATTTCTCATTGAAGCAAGTATGTAAGAAACAAATGATTATTGGTCTTCCTCTTGTCTCGTGTATAGATGGTACTTGTCCTGGGTGTGTTCATGATAAACAAATCAAGACAATTTTGAAAAATGTCTCTCTTGGCACGCCTCAACCCCCTTGAAAATTGTTCACAATGATTTGTGTGGTCCCCTTCCTTATACTTTTTTCTTTGGCTTCAATTATTTATTAACATTCATCGATGAATTCTCCAGATGCACTTGGGTTTACTTCTTAAAACTTAAGAATGAATTTTTTGACAAGCTCTTGGCCTAGAATACCCTTGTAGAAAAATAATTTGGACATCAAATTCACAAGTTAAGAACAAATAATGGAGGCAAATGTGTAAACAAAAAGTTTACTACTTATTTTATTGCACAGGAAATTCAAATGCAACATTTGTTCTATTCATACTACACCAAAATGGTGTTTCTAAGGGAAATAATCACACATCAAAAGAAATGGCTAATTGTTTGATCAAAGTTAAGAGATTAAGTCTTCAATTGTGGGTTGAAGCCATTAATTATTCCAATTGTATAAAAAATCACACTCCAACCAAGGCTCTAAAATATGTAACACTGGAAGAAGCATGGAGTAACATTAAACTAGATGTTATCCATTTCCTGTGTTTGGTAGTGAAGCATGGAGTTATATTCCAATAGAAAAATGAAAATCATTATAGCTTAAGAGTGATGAATGCATCTTTTTTGAAGATGAAAAATGTTATATACTTGTTCAACAAAAATCTAATGATATAATTATTCAAAAATATGTTAAATTTGATAAAATCCTATCGAATTATGAGCCTAATTCAACGTATATGCCATATATGGCCTTCAAGCCACCTTTGGTGCCTGTGCCATATTCTAATCTCAACTTCTTTGATAGTATTCCTACTCTAGCTTGTTCCTTTAATTATGATAGTGAGGATGAAAATCTACCTCCTTCTGCTTAGTTTTCTATAGTTGCACTAACGATACCGCTTCCTTGATGGGTATGTACAGCATGAAAAGCATTTGGTGATCTTGTTAATGATCCCAAATATGAGTGCCCAATAAGTTCACAATTCCAACGAGCGTTTCTCTTTTTTTTCAAGTTTCAGAGAATCATTATCTAGAGACGTTTGTAGAATCTGCAAGCCATCCATATTGGGACGTAGCTATAGATGAAAATATCATTCCTTAATGACAAATGATACTTGGGATATCATACGTCTTCCAAAAGGAAGAAACCTTGCTAAATTCAGTAGGGTAAATAGAACTAAGTATGCATATGATGAAAGTGTTGAAATTCTTAAGGAAATGTTAGTTTCCAAAGGATTTTCTCAAGTTGAAAGAAATGATTACAATGAAACGTTTTCCCTTGTTTCCAAAATAAACTCCATTTTCATTTTTTCCTTTGCTACTTCGCTCGTGGTTCTTGTTTTAGGCCATATAAGGATTTGACAAGTTTGCATACCTTGTGTTCTTGTCCCTTCACAACAAAACCTTATGGTTGAGACATGAAGACATTTTATTTCAAGTCTCCATTCAAGAAAGCAGTTTTACATCCATTTGGTGGACTTTCCACCCATTTTGTGTTGCCATGGAGAGAAAAGTGCGGATTGAAGCCCATTTTGTTGTGGGGAAGATTGTTTCTTCATAGTCAACTCCTTTTTTTGCATAGCCTTTCACCACAAGCCTTGCTTTGTGTTTTCAAGTGATCCATCTGATTTGTATTTTTTCTTGTATACCCACGTGCAACCAATTTGTTTGGTTCCAACTGGAGGGTCAACTAGCCTCCAAGTTCCATTATTTATGAGTGCATCATATTCATTTTGCATATATTCTTTCCATTCATCACATACATCAACTTCTATAAAGGAAGTTCGTTCAAAGTTAACAGATAAATTAAATTCACAAACAAATGACACATCCATGTCATCACCCGAGTTATATGCTTCTCCTCCATCATTTTGTCTTGAAAAATTTCTCGTTCCTATCTTTCCAACTTAATATGGATGGACACTTTCAAGTTTCTTTATGGCCCATTTTGGAATCTTCTTTGATTATCCAGGTTGATTAACTCGAGCTGGCGCTACATTCTCTTCAAGGTTCAATCTTATAACCCTTTCAATAACATCATCTAGTTCATGTGAAGTGGTGGAAAATTCCTCTTCATGATTTTCTTCATGAGGGGGTGTCGGTGCTTCAAAAGAAATTTCCAAATATTGATCCTGATCCAATATCAAGATTCACCCTTCAGGGTTTGGAATTTCATTATCACATTCATAATATGTCATTAGATGAGAAAACCTCTCCATGCAATCAAGTTGTCTTTCAATAGACTTGTCATTTTTATTAGTTTCAAGAAAAATGACATCTTTGGAAACAACAAATTTCTTGTTTAACTCATCACAAAGATGATATTCCTTGGAAGTGTCTAAATACCCCAAGAAAATACATCTTTGACTTCTAGCACCAAGTTTGTTTCTTTGCTCCTCTGGTATCAAGGCATAACAGGTGGACCGAAAAACTCAAAGATGCCTAACTGAAGGAAGGTGGCCAAACCAAAATTCATGTGGAGTATTGCATTCAATCGCATGAGATGGACTTCCATTTGTTAAATAAGTTACACATAATATTGCATCACCCCAAAACATCAGTTTCACATTCTTGAAAAACATCATTGATCTTTCCATATTCATTAATGTTCTATTCATCCTTTCTGCTACACCATTTTGTTGATGATTATAAGGAACTAAAGTTTGATGTGTAATCCCATGTTTGGAAAGATAATATTCAAATGCAATAGATGTATATTCTTTACCATTATATGAATGAAATGTACCAATATGTGCTTGTGCTTGATTGTCTATCCATGCATGAAAGTTATTGAATGTTTGAAATGCTTCAGACTTTGTATTCAATAAATATATCCAACAAATTCTTGAATAATCATCAAAAAAGGTCATGAGGTACTTATTACCATTTGCAAAAGGAATTGGCATGAGAATGAATCAGTTCTAACTTTCTACATGGTCTGAATTTAGACTCTTGAAAAGGTTGCTTACTATGTTTTCCTAGAATGCACGCATCACATTTGTTTCTCTATTTAGGAATAGTAGGAAAAAATATAAACCATTATTTCTTTGCAAACGAGTATTGCTATAATTCAAGTGACCAAATCTTGCATGCCACAATAAACTAGATGACATATTACCTTCTTCAAACTAAGACATATAGTCAAAGTTTTGAAATGTTGCATAAAAACCATTCAACTTTAGCAGCTTTCCATCTTCATACACAGTAATGATGATCTTGTGGTCATAGGAATTCCTTATATCTACAGTTCCATCAAACATGTGGATGGAATGGACTTGCTGTTGAATCTGCACCAAAGACAATAATAGTTTCAAATCTGCACCAAAGACAATAATAGTTTCGAAACTCTGAAAGATAACGATCATTCTTTAACACAAAACCAAGGAAATTACTAGGCAGCTGGAGCCTGATTCAACCAATTACCCTTGGTTTGAGGATACTATTCCATTTTAAATTTTCTTCATTTCTTCAAAACAATCTTTTCTAAAAGTCATATGAGAATTTGCACCAGCATAAGTGACCAACAATATTTGTAATATGAAAGAGATGGTATTTCATTAATGCCAAGGTCAAAGTGTGCAACTATACAATGAAATGAATCAAGTGCTTTACCAGCTTCTTGATTCTTATTCTTACAATCTTTAATCTAATTGTGTCTTCCTTTGATGGTATCCTAAGGATCCCAACACTAATCTATTTCATGTCCATTCTTTCCACAATGCTTTCACTTTAGATATAATCTTTTGTTTGATTTGTTTCTGCCCCCTCTGCCTATAAAATTTCTTCTTCCTTGTCCTCTCTTGTTATTATCTTCCTTGGAAGGGTCTTTGGGATGATTATTTATTTTTTGAGCAAAGAAAAGGATTCTCCAGCATAATTGCTTCATTTCTTTCCAAAGGATTTCTCTTTGTATGCAATAGTTTCTACCAAGGTGTCAAAGGTGAGGTATTTGAACTTGTAGCTTTATTGCAATGGTTCAAGGTAGTTGGAGTGAGTTACAAATATTGCAAGTGGAAGGTGATTCTTGGATATTATGCATGATTTCTCTGATCTGAGATGCAACCAACATAGGATCATTATCTTTTTCTTAATGAACAATTTTAACATTAACTGAATTATCTTCATCTCACAATGTGAGTCATACAAGTCTTCTAATTCCTGTAATGCTTCAAAACATGATTTTGTAGGTAAAATATGTTGTCTTGCCTCTTCATTGACAGTGGTAGTGATGATAGTTAGGGATTTCTTGTCTCTTGACTGCTAAACAACAAGTTCTTTCTCTAATGTAGAAGGCTTTGGATCAATAGTTATGTCTGCATTTGTTTCTATTGAAATTGTCGTTCCTTCACAATTCATGTCCCATAGGCCATTGTATATAAATGTGGATTTTATCTTTCTATACAATTCTAGATATGTGTCCTTACTAATGAGTAAGGAACCAACTAACAATAGATGTCAAAGAGTGCATATTCAATCTGAACCTGCAACTTATAGAATATTTGAAAGCATACAAGATGTCGGCTCAAGTTCCCGCTCCTTTACAAATTACAAAAATGATTATGCAGCTAATTGCAGAACTCTTCTGCCTATTACAAATAATTATGCAACCACTTTACAATCAGATTTTGTAGCTAATTATTGTTTATTCTGGAGTGATATTACATCATAATTTCTTTTCAAATACAATAATATATCAATAACTTGTAGAAGGCGACTTGGATTCTTCAATGGAAGGTTGTATCTCCTCCAGCAGTAGAATAGTAGCAATATACTCTTAGACTGCGTTCAAAACTAAACCAGCTCTTCGCAGACTTCAAAATGCACTTCAGCAGAGGGAAAGAAAGTCGAATCTTAGCTTCAACAATTCAATTATTTACACAAACGTAGCAATATTCTCTCACATAGTGTGTGGTCACATCCACATGCTTATAAAACAAAACAACAATTCACAAGAAAGATAATCACATATGCCTCTGAAGGATGAAGCATTTCATATATTATTTCTTCAACTCATTAAGTACATAGAAATCACAGTGATAATAGCCCGTACAAAAAAAAGTCATACAACAGCCGCATAATTCATGATTCATATATTTGTAGAAGTTACTCTCAAGATCCACGCACAAAATTATGGAAAAAATAGGTTTTCGAACAGTCACAATAATCCAAAATAAAAGTATGTAAGTGTGACGTTAACTCAGTTAGAGAATGGCGTGAATCTTCGGCCAACAATATCCAATCACTGGTATTTAATGGAATTATAGTAGCAGGAAGGTTTCAATATTTTTAACTTCAATAGATTCTCATCTTGAGTACTGAGATCTCACTTAGAATAGTTGCAGCATTCAACTCTCAGTACGAGGTCGAAGCTCAGAACTCTCCCACATAGAAATCACAAAATACAATTTTAGAAATTCACCAACAACTTTTAATTTCACACTCTAGACAACTTTCCCTTAGTACTAATATAGTTGCAACACACTCACTTGAAAGTGATAGGAGTAAAGAGAAAAGGACGGTGTGGGTCGTCTCCACACAAACGTGGAGTATATCTCCAAAAATAATGGAGTGAGTGAAGAGATAGTCGTGGCAGTAGAGTGGGAGTGGAAATGAGAATGATATATTCAATAGCAGAGTGAGACCTAACCGAGAAGATGGTGTTGCAAAAATAGAGTACACATAGAAAAATGTCTTGAAAAAATGAAAATCACGCATGAAAATTGCAGTGACAATCACGCATGAAATTGATAACACATACAATATCTGAGGCGTCATTTCATACCTCAAACCACATAGTAGATTAAGGGAGTAACGCTAGTATTGAATGCACGTAGGCTGGCGACAATAGGTAGCATAATAATCCTGAGTGTGTAGCAGGAATGAAGGAGAAAATCCAAGAACAAAACATTCAATTCTGAGCAGACGGAAGAAACAATAATGGTCCAGCAGTCCGGCAATGGACTTGCAAGCATACAGGATTCCAGGACTGAAACAAAGCAGGAAGGAGTTATGGAAGGTGGATCTGATAACACTGTAGGATAGAATAACTCTAGTTTTTATTTTATTCAATGGAAATTCTTATATTTATACAATCTATATGGTGTTTTCTCGTCACATTTTAACAAACCTTTTCATCTTCCTAAGTGATTATTCATATTCTCAAATTATTTACAATATTTACATTTTGTGTGGAACCACAATCACGTTTCCAATGTACACATTGGATGCTCAATTGTGTTTAAATTTTTCTAAACGAAGGGAAAACAATTAAATTCTCCATACATAGCCAAGATGTATCATGGACACACCGTTCAAGAGGTAAATTAATTCTTACTTGATAATTAAAAATCTTAGCAATTTAAGTTTTGCAATTAATATTTAATTTGTCATTTAAAAAAATTAAAAATATTGCGGTCTGATCTCCTCACCTAGGATTCCTATGCATACTATAATTTATCTCCTCACCTAGGATTCCTATGCATACTATAATTTATTACATGCTGCATCTATGGTGAGGTGAGGAAAACATATTGAACACACCATCCTAGTGGTTGTAGCACACTAGCTATAGAATAAAATAAATTTTAAAACTATAAACTAATATTTGGTGCATTAATTACATGTAGGTGCACCAAGTTTACCGTAGGACTATCTGTATTTGGTGCACCGCATTGACGATGGTCTACTACCTCGTAGTGCACCCTAATAACATATAAAATAATTTTTAAACTATAAACTCATAATCAGTTCGTTCATTACACCTAAGCGCGTCGACTTTATGGTACACATATTTGTATCAAACACACCAGTAAATATTACCAATAAAATTTAAATCTCAACTTTCTGATGGACATCGACACATCGGTCTTCGATACAATGACATCCACTAGGAACACTGTGGTGCTTTTACATTACGATAAAATGCATTAAACTGTGTATAAATGCAATGTGTACCCTTTAGTAGTGCACCTCCATAACATAACATTAATTTTAAAACTATAAACTAACAATTGATGCATTCATTATGCATAAGCACATCGACTTTATGACGCATAAATGTGTATTGAATGCATCAGTAAATATTACCAAGAGAATTTAAAAACCAGCTTTCGATGGGAATCTGCGCATCGATGTTCGGTGTTTTGACATTTGCTAGGAGCCCCGCACCGCACTGCAAAAATATAAAAATTATTTTAATAACTATAAAATAACAATTGGTGCGTTCATTACACATAATCACACTGACTAAACAATGTGTTATTTTATATAAGGGCACTGTGTATGGTGTGTTATATTTATATGGGTGCACTGTTAAATTTTTATTTTAATACATATAATTATCATATAATCTTTTTATATGTATTTTGATGAGAGTAGACAATTCATGTTATATGTCAAACAAAGACTTGACCGCCGTGAGGCAAGGCAACAACGTGAAACTCAGGTTGACCAATATAACTTCTGTAGAGAGTGGGAGGATATGGAGAGGGAGAGATATTTATACCCTCATCCTATTACTCCACATATGTGAAACCTCTTGAGACTTTTCGGCCCCCTCAAGTTCTATGAGGAGGATACGTCCCTTAAGAGAAACACTACATTTTTCACCCAGTTGATCGCACGTTGGGATCATCATAGGTAGGTGTTCTGTGTTGGTCCCGATTAGTGGTTCCAATCCACTAAGGAGGACATATATTTTATCACAGGTCTCTCTAGGAGAAGTGATGACTTTCCTTAGTTCCATGAGGTCCCAGTTGGAGTTGTAGCATCGTCTCATCTAATATATGTTCAGAGATATGTTGACCCCAAAATACTCAAGCCTTCTCAGTTTTAGGTCAGCAACGCAAAACTCTCCATTGCTGCTTTTGGTAGAGAAGATGTTATTTGAATATCTAGAGTTGTTGGCCTCCTCAAGTTCTATGAGAAGGATACGTCCCTCAAGGGAAACACTACAGTTATCACCCAATTGATCACACGCTGGGATCATCATAGGTAGGCGTTCCAAGTTGGTCTCGACTAGTGGTTCCAATACACTGAGGAGGACACATATTTTATCACAAGGATCTCCAGGAGAGGCGGTGAATTTTC
Source organism: Pseudotsuga menziesii (assembly GCA_001517045.1). Lineage (NCBI taxonomy): Eukaryota > Viridiplantae > Streptophyta > Pinopsida > Pinales > Pinaceae > Pseudotsuga > Pseudotsuga menziesii. The sequence continues at coordinate 161,413 of LPNX011064505.1, forward strand.
TTAGTTCCATGAGGTCCCATTTGGAGTTGTAGCATCGTATTATCTAGTATATGTTCATAGATATGTTGACCCCAACATCCTCGAGCCTTCTCAGTTTCAAGTCAGTAGTGGGCAACTTTCCATTGTTGCTTTTGGTAGAGAGGATGTTAGTTGACTCTCTTTGTTGGTAGTGATTGTCGTGCATATCACTAGTGATGGGAAACACATTAGCTTCCCTCTATTATATTATGTTTATTATTTACTACAAGAATGTAGATGCATTAAGTGGTATTTTATTTTTTTATGACAATTTTGTTATACTCTTAGTCTATGTCATGCATGTATTGGTAGTAGCATGAGCTTCCATTTTGGTGCAGAGTTGTTTGTTTATTTTTTGATATATTTCCAACCACCAGGCCGTATTTTAACCAACACCCTCCTAAGTTGATGACATATGTGTGTGTGTATGTCGGGGTAGATGATTCCCAAGAAGGGCCAGCTTGATTTTCTAGTGAGGATCACTGCAGATGTGATCAAGATGTTTGACAAGGAGGACATTCCTAGGTTAGACATGGTTCCATATCCATGTGTCGGCTTGGATTGAAGAGGGTGTCCCAACATCTTATTCACCGAGGACAAGCCAACATATGATAGAGGCAAATTCAACGTTATGTTTGAATTAATCTAGTTGCATGTTATTCTTTTTATACTTAATGCAAAAGAAACTTATTTTAAATTGTTATATTAGATTCATGTTTAATGAATTTTTCTAATTGTTATTGTGTATTATATATTTTACATATGTTGGGACATTTGATGGTGATTTGTCATCTCCTCTGGTTAAGAATGATGAGGATATGTATTTGGATGCAGCTCATCCCCATATATCTAGTCCTGGCCTTCGACGGACATATGCGAGGTTTCGATAGGACGTCATATATAGGTTGTCTATGATGTTGGAGGATCGAGGGGTCTATCCTGTATAGGTGAGGTACATTATCAGGGACCCTTTCCACGCAGAGTTGTGGATGATGCTTCCTCATGATATGAGGAGGTTGGTGCAGAATTTTTTTATCCTTGCAATATTTTAGATAGTATCCATCATAGTATTTCATCGTCAGACGAGGGTTGAGATCCTTCGCTAGATGGTCCACCTCCTTCTCCACTAGCTTCTTTGATTAGGGGCACAACCTCCACATACACTGCACCTCATCCTTAGCCTCCACCTTCGACATATCATCCTCCTCCTCCTCCTCCACATTCGATGTCTCATCCACCTCCTCCCCCACCATGTCCTTCTCCTCCACCTCCTTCAACATCATAAAGTCATCTACTCCTACTCGAACTTCTTGATCTCGATCCTAGATCATCATCATATCCTCTACTCCTTCTTGTTTGACCCTTCGGTCCTACTCATTAGCTTGACCATCCACCAGTTCTTACTTCATCCATTTCTATTTTAGAGATGCTCAGAGAGGGTCGTGCAGTTTGTCTTGATGGACTTATCCCTACTAATCTTGTTTTTTTTTTGGTATAGGTACTAATGCCTCTAAAAATGTTGGAAGAGGTGTTGATACTTCATCTGGCTCTATTGGTGGAGGTGATGATGCATCTATCTTTGGTCAGAGGGATATTGATGATGCCTCTGCTGGTGGAGGTGGAGCATATATGTAATAGCAATTATTGCCTAGAGATATATTATTATATTTGACATGTTGTATCATGACTTTGATGTTATATATATACTAAATTTTTCATGTTTATGTTGATGTCGATGTTTATTTATCTATGTGGTGAAAATGATGATCATGGATTATTAATTATGTTTAAGTGTATTATTAGTTATGTTTATTAGATGATGATTAAATATGTTAGTTGTATATGTTACATGCATATGTGATGTAATGTTTACGATGGTAAGTTCATGCTTATTTTTTGTTTTATGTTACTGATGGTATGATGGTGTTTATTTTTATGTTTATTAGATGCTAACAATGATAATATTGGTATGTGTATATTTATATTGTGAAAACAATGATGATGCATTTACGTTTTTTGTTAAAACTTATGGTTATGTTTATGTTAATTTGATGATGTTTATGTTTTTGATAGCATGATCATGACATTTATGTTTGGTAGGTGTTGAAAATGATGATGATTGTATGCTTATGTACTAAAATAACTTTTTACTATTCAAAATGATGTGGGTATTTAAATCACTCAGTTTTTATTTAGTCGACAAAAACATCACAATTTGCATTGTAAATTATGGATGAATTTGTGGCAACTCTATGACTTATGATTGTTGTATAATTCATCATAGTATCATGTATATAATTTTTTTATAGTTAGTCATAATATTATGTTTATGTACTAATTTTTTTATATATATATTTGGAGCTCATATTGTTCTTGTCTAATTTCTATGGATATTAGAATTTATTGTAATTTTCTTAATAATATAGTAATGTTTGTCATAATATTATACTTATATAATAATATATTTATTTTGTTGCATCATATGTTTAGCATTATGAAATAATATATAACATGATTTTTAATAAGGAAATTAACTCTTCATCGTATAATGTATTGTATAACTTAATTATATATTCAAATGATAAACATAAATGGATATTGTTTAATTTATAAGTCTAACTACCAAACATCATAACAAACAGCCAAGTACTATCATGTAACATTATTTTAATATATGAATACAAACATGACAAAAAAGATGTAAATATGAACATCAATATCATTGTATCATTCAACATTTTAATTTTATTTTTTTTTGGCAATAACTCACTTTACAATGACAAATATCAAAGCTCTAATCAAAAGAAAGACAAATACTTAATTAAAAGAACAACATTTTCTCTCAATTGTAAACACAAAAGTTGCATTAGTCAAACTTATTATTATTAATCATGATGATCTTCATTATATAATATAACTTTCGTCCATATTCAAGGAACACATTTATACCCTCTAAAAATGACGTTTAAAGCTAGCTAGTGTTCAAAGAATTGCAATTAATTATTGATGTAACATTAGTTTGTTAATGTTATTATTTTTAAAGGATGGTTGTATCACTTTGATAATATTACTATTTGCAAATTTTATTTAATACTATTAGAATATTTTTGAATTGAATAATAATTTCAAAACTATGCAAGATTTAAGATATCAAATATTCATGTAATTTGAGTTTGTTAGTGATTATATCTAATCTTTAAAATAGTAAATATTCATATTAGTTATATAAATTATTAAATTAACATAGGATTATGTTATTATAAATTTACATTAATAAAATCTAAATCAATTATTATATGTTGATACATATATGAAATATTTTTAGTGAAATATACAACCATGGCTTTAATTTACAAATCAAATCTACTTACCTATTTACAAACCATAAAATAAGGTGAATAAATACTAAGCATACATCTAATTTGTTAAGTGCTTCATATAAATCTTTATTGTCTCAACCAATTCTAAGATGGAGTTTAACCTCCTAGAAATATAAAGATGCATAAATTCAATCCAACTTAATTAATATAACATATTTAATTCTTTTATTACAAAGGGAACCTAAGATTCTAGCTTAAAGCCATTTTTTCTCTTAAATAATATTCCATACCTACACCTTCATCCTTAAATCCATCTTTCTCTCTTTTTTCCATTCAAAAAAATTTGCAAACAATATAACAAAAGTGTCATAAATTAATACAATTATAATTCTTAGCATTATAATTTATAACAAAAACATTATGAAATACAAACATTCAAATATTGATGAAGAAATTAGAGGCCACCTTAAATTTTCTTTTAAATTTCATTGTTATCAAGGCCATAAATTAAGTCATTGTAGAGCACCTTAACTTTTTTTGTAAATTACATTGTTATCAAAGCCATAAATTAAGTCATTGTTATCAAGGGCATAAATTAAGTCATTGTTATCAAGGGCATACATTAATTGAACTTAATCGAATCATATAAGAAAAAAATTACATTAATCTAACAGAAATGTCACAAATTAATGCAATTATAATTCTTAACATTATTTATAACAAATACATCATAAAATACAAGCATTATTGCAAGATTAATATAGAAATTAGAGAACACCTTCAAGTCCGGAAGAATATGTTAGCCTTTACTTTTACAAAAATAAAACGAAAACATGTAAGTTGTTTTCATGGTGTATTTATATGTATACAAAAGACATAATACGGGTAGTTTGTACAATGGAATATAATCATTCTATACAATCGTAAATGAATTCAAATACATAATCCATATTTCGGATCATATTGGTTTTTCTAACCAACTGAAATTGTTTAAACATTGCATCTAGACTTAAACTTTCCATTTCCACAATCATAACATGAAAAAAATAATATAATTATACAATTAAAGGTAACATTAACAAGTTGATATCTCAATGTGTAAATGATGAAATAAAAATGTACAATTCACTCTTTTTTTCCATCACCCTCATTATCTTCCTCAATTTGCATGCTAACACTGTTGTTCTCAAAAACATGTTTAGATCTAGTGTCGTGTCTTACTATGAACCACCAATTTCTATCCAACACATGTGGGTAAAAGAACACTTGGTTACAATATTTTGGGAAAACACAAGGCTCCTTACTTTGATCCCACATCTTTATAGAGATGATACATATCAATCCAATATCATAATCTTCCTTTACATTATTCGTGTTGAATGTGTCCCACCACCCACACCTAAAAATAAAACATTGGAAATATGAGGATTCCACTTGAATGATATCTTGTATCTTTCCGACATAAGCCAACATAACTCCTATTAGGTTTTGATCATGGTGGCTAGCATGACTAGAATGGTTGAACTTAACTTCCACTCCAAAGTCTTGTGTAACACACCCATCATCAACATCCTCGATGCAAAAATGATGTCCATAAGCCCACATAGATTGGAATGAATGCACCTGTAAGAAAAGTTAACAAATGATGGTGTCATATGTCTAATAACAAAAACATTAATATATTAAATATAGATGTTACAACTAGCCTGCAGGGGTGTTACTCAACTGACGATTTTCTTGATATGAAGGACACGTTGTAAATGGAAGACACGAGTTCAAATCACCCTGTCTTACCCATTATTCATGTATTCGGTCCATGTGGGTGCACCTAGGGGTATAGAGGTAGCGGGATTGGATCCCTAAATCTCGTGTCACATGAATACCATCTTAGTCCCTAGTTTCTAATTCCCCTAGTATAATCTACACACACACACACACACACACACACACACACATATATATATATTACAATTCAAAGTTTCATTATAAGGTTGGAAATGTACATAAATATTTTATTACCGAGTTGTTGCACTCAATCCCAATGTTTAACGCATCCTCCTCTTCAGGCAGGTAATGACAAGATGCACCATATTTCTTTATAACTTGGTATACAACCCAGTTGTTGGGACATATCATTGGCATATTTTATTTTAAATGATATGAAAAAGGAATGCTTCTACCATGCAACTGCCTGAATTCTTTTCTTTCAATGTCTCATTTCCTCCTCTTCTCTTCATACAATGCGAACCATGACTATGTTGCCTTTGTGTTTTAAAGAATGAATTAATTGATCCCACCAATTTCTGAATTTGTTTTTGTATTCATGGAAACAAAACCACATTCAGTACGTATGGGATGAAATATAACTTTTAAAGATTTTTGTGAATAGTTACTACGTGGATATGTGAAGATTAAAGTATAAGTGACTTACTAAGTTTATCATGCACTTTTTTCCTTTCGTTTCCAATAACTTCACTTCCCTTTTTTCCTGGTCACGTTCATCATCCCAAATCGCTACGCCTAGTGTGTGGTCTATTTTCTTGATGTACTCGCTATCATAATAGAACGACTCATGTACTATATACCCCTCTACCATAGGCAACTCGAAGTTTTCCCTCTATAAAACAAATCCCTTCAATTTTTTCTTGTACCTCTACAAGAATAACATCCAGCGACATGAGACCACCCCAACTAATTCAACTTCATCAACTAGGTGAATTAGAAGATGAATATGCAAGTCCATGAAACTCAACGATAGTTACTTCTCAAACATACAAATGATCTCTACTATCTCTTGATGCTACCGGGGAATGCTAGCAATTTAAATATCCTTTTATGTGATCCATCGTACAAATGTAGATAGTCTATATATGGCGTGCCACAGGTCATTGGGAAAGTCTTGGTTCACACACCAATGCATAAACAATGGATAATGACATTACAAAGTAAACAGGAACAATTATTTCATTTTAACTTGTGTGGTAAAAGATATAAAAGAATAATAAAAACAATTTTTTGACCTTATACATACCCTTAGAAGGTTGAGATGGTCATGTAATTTCAAACCCAACAATTTTTTGTCTGTAGTGAAGCAATACCATAGAGAAGACCCATAATAATAAGGCTCCTTCACGCCCAATATAACTTTCTTTGCCAAATTATTATCTTCTTTCTTCAAAATCCATGGGACATCACCTTTTTTAAATGAAAAAGAGTCACCATCATCTCCTCTATTTTCTTATCTTGGATAATGCTTCATTTTAGTATTTGAAGAAATAAGATCATTCCTAACTTTCATCTTGTCACTTTTTTGGATGATATGTGACACCACACAGAACATGAAACATTTTTAAATATATGTATGGGATCTAGTAAGTGGGAAATCTTAAGATGCTCCCAATATGGGAGCTCATAAATTATTTATTTCCTTTTAATCCCTTTGGGCATTTTCTCATCATAGGTATCGAAGAATTCATAATCATCCAGCATAGGTTCTCCATTTGAATCAAACATTTCTGCAATTTCCTTCTCCTTCTCTCTATCATATTCCCTAATCTAGTCAGCCAGTGTCATTATTTCAGGGGTTTGGGTTCTTTTTGGTTTACCATTGAAAGCAAATGTTTCTCTTCTATAAGGGTAGTTTTTTGGGAGGAATACCCTAGAGAAGTCGTACGCTAGATTTTGTATGTATTTGGACTACCTAGCCTTCATATAATGCCACCACATTTACATCCATGCTAACTTTTTGTTACAAGACTTGCGATGTTATGGTATACAAAGCACATGGTTAGTGTTGAAGATCAAGATAATCGCAATGAATTAAATATGCCAAAAAAATATTGCTTTGAATATAAACAAATCAGTTAACATGTTTAACTGAGAAAAATCCCAACTTTGGATAATCATGTGTGGTGTACACACATATTTCAGACAATGTAAAACTCCTCTCTGATGGGATGGGTATTGATACATCATATGCATGTAACCCTTCCCATAACTCCTTAGACTCTTTGATCAATGGTTGTAGGTAAACATCCATATTTTTCATTTGTCTTCTACCAGGGCCTATAATATCTGACATAATATGTTCATTCTTTATGGACAACCATGGGGGGGTATTGTTATTAATCACTAATACCACCCAAAAAATATAGGTGATGTCTGTTTGGGAATATGGCCAGTTGACACCATCAATGGCTATGCTCAATTTGATTTTGCATCCTTCATACTTGAATTTATCGGGTCATGTATCCTCTATATGCTTCATGACTATTGAATCTGTTAGGATTATGAATACTATTTACTCACTTTGATGTGATGCATGCCATCCATGGAACAGAGATAATTCTTTCCAACGAAATAGTTTTTGAATCCTTGGGATTATAGGCATGTGCCTCAATATATTACATGAGGAGGACCATGTGCTTTAGCCTTGTTATTCGATTTTTTGTTCCTGTCATGACCACATTTTGGACATATAACTTTGTCTGCATACTCACCTTTATATAGAATACAATCATTGGGACACATGATATTATATGTACTCAACACCCAACATTTTCAACATTTTCTTTTCCTCTTTGTAGCTTCCAGGAAAGACATTATCATTCAGAAGTAACTTATATTTGAATAACCTGTAGTTAGTGGGAAATACAAATGTACAATGTCATTTAATGTTCATAAACACAACCATTTTAAATGATCATGAAATACAAATGTTTCACACTAGTGCATATGATTGGTTTATACACACTGGTGCATATCATTAGTTTATATGCACCACTTTGCTCAATGACAATTGAATGTGCCGACAAATATAAAAAAATAAATTGTGTACGGTGCGTATGATGTGACATATCACACTGGTGCATTTGTTATGTAAGAAAGCATCGGTGCGTATAATCAATACGCAAGAACTGGTACGACATTGAAATTAGTTATTTTTAGTTCTCATTATGTTTGAATGCACCGATGTAGAAACTTTACATTGTATAGCACCAGTGCATTGTGTTATGAAACACATCGTTGCACCTATTTTGAATGAAATGCACTGATAAAAAACATGCTCTAAAACATCTGGCCACAATGGTTTTTAGTTATAAAATATATACGTTATGACCTACGTTAAAACATCTGCTACCATTGGCAGAGGTGTAGCAGAGTTTTTTTCTTAACTTTTTTTTCAAATCTTGTAACACTAGAATCCTATGCTATGACCTTTGCTACAGGGTATTTTAGTTGTAGTGCATTGAGCTACATATGCACTTCATCATAAAGATTGTTAACGATCACGTTCTTGAAGTGCTCTTTCTCGCTACAAATTATTGAGTTGTAAACATATTCTAAAAGTCTCTTACATAAGAAAAATTTTCTAAACTTTGATCTATGTTAGGAGCTTAGGAATATCTCATTAAGGGGGATATGCTCCAATTCCTCCTTCCTTCTCATATTATGTCACTTTTGTAATTTTTTCAATCCTATCCCAAATTTTCTCTTAAGGGGGGTGTTAGTATATTTAGACACTTATGATTTAGTTAATATCAACTTGGTATAATGTACCATTAGGTAAAGTGTGTTTCTTTAGTATGCATTTGTACATATATAATCTGATGGTCATGATATCTTCTAAACATTGAATGATTTGATGGTTCATCTTCACCTTGATTTTAACAACTATTGATCTGTGGTTTAACACCCAATTTGTCTGCGATTATTTTTAAAGAGCATGGAAGTTCTTTTATTTGATGATTGACTATGATAAAGTCATATGTAAAATATATTTCCTTTGAATAATAAATTGCCTCAAGTAGATATTTGGTTGAGGTTTCACTCTTTGAGGGTTTTAACCACATAAAAAGATCGGTGTGTTGATTTTTGTTATTGTTATTAGAGGCTTACATATTCACTATGTTTATTAGAGGTATATTATTGTATGTTTATTAGAGGCTTATAGAGGCTTACATGTTAAACATAGTGAGTAGATGTTGAAGGTGTTCAATATTCTGGATATATCCTATGTTAGTTGAATAATGATGAAGTTATTACTCATCATCTATTGGGGTCTTTTCCACCACTTCTTACAATTATTCCCTTAAATATGATTCTTAACATGTTTCAGTGGATCTCTCTTCTTTGTTATAATATTGAGAATATGCATAAACATAAAATAATATGTTTGCTAACATGCACATTAATAGCAAGAATCTACTAGTCTATCCTTCTATCCATACAATCAACAATAATCAAAGTTAAAAACTATAGACAAGAGAAAATAAATGATACACCACATCTACGTGGTAAAATCCCAAATGGCGAACATCCACGAAAAGGTATTGTTTTCTTATTGTTTAGAAATATCCAAAATTACACTTGAGCTCCACTCCACATATGCTTCATAGCTTTACAATATTCACAATATCATAATCGCATACTACCCAAAGGCTCTGCTCCACCTCTATTATATAGCTAGGAGTATGAAATAATTACATCCCATACTATGTGTAGGATAAACGATTTTCCACCACAGTATATAATGAATGGTAATAGGAGAATATTACTCCATGATGCATGTGGGATAAATCCTTTCACATAAAATTATAGTTATTTTTTCCTTCCTTTGCTAGATAAGACATCTTATGACATCAGACTAGACATCATTACACAAGTAATATTAAAATTACACATTCCAAAACTCCCCCTTAATGATGCCTAAGAATAATAACACATATACAGGGGAATATGGCATTACATTATCATTCCCCCTTGATGAAAACTTCTCACATTCCCCAAAAAACTTCAAATATTGGTTACTTGTTGTTCTATGGGACAATACTCCAAACAAATAACATAATTTACCACAATATGTTGAATGTAATGAGTATACAGATTAATGTGGTTAGTCTTACTGTGATGCATTGAATTGTACAGAAAGTGAATTTCACGTCTCTTATCATATCTTAATTCCATAGGATACTTCTAAACTAGTCCAATCTCTATAACAACATATTAGATCCAGGATGCTTCCTTAGTTGCTTCAAATGAAGAAAGGGAAATAGGTATCAACTTCTTATTGGACCATGAAATCAGTCCTTAACCAAGATGAAATATATACCCTACAATAGACCTTCTATATTAAGCATACACAGAATAATTTGTACAACCAAGAAGTGAAACTGTAGCCTTGCTAGAATAGAAAACACCATAATGCAATGTCCCACATAGATATATGAGAATCCTCTTTATTGTTGTCCAATGATTTACATGAGGATTTTTCATAAACCTCAGAACCATTTTTACTACAAAAGAGATATCGTGCCTTCCATGTGTATGTGTGTCAAATATATCAAACTCCCCATGAGTTGATGATACAAAGTGGCATCAACAAGAGGAGTATCACAATCAATAGTTAACTTTACACCAGGCTGAAATGGAATAGGATAAGGCTTACAATTAATCATATGAAACCAAGAAAATAAATTTGTATCATACTTAGGCTGAGACATGAATATACTACCATCATCCATATGCCAAATTTGCAAACCAAAAAAATAATTCAATATGCCTAAATCAGTATAAATGTAAGCCGATTGCTAGTAAGGATAAGATCATCCACTTAAAATACCACAATGAGAACATCATCATCAAATTTATTAACATACAAATTTGGATAAGATATACACTTCTTAAAACCATGCTTCAAAAAATAAGTATCAATTTTCTCATACCAAGATCTAGGTGTTTGTTTGAGACCATATAAAGACTTGTTTAATTTGCATACAAAACTCGAAGTTTCAGCAATAGGAAAACTAGAAGGTTGTAGCATATAAATGTCTTCATGAATATCATGATTCAAAAATGCACTCTTGACATACATTTGGTTTATTTCCCATTGATAAGTTGTAACAATAGAAATAATAGTTATTATTGTGTTCATTTTAGCAACTAGAGCAAAGTTTCAATATACTTAATACCTTCTTGTTGAGAAAAAACATCTTGCTACTAACTGAGATTTATGATTTACAATTTGTCCTATAATAAACTTTGTTTTGTATATCCACTTACATCCAATTAAATTATTTCTAGGAGGAATGGGAATAAGAGTCCAAGTATTGTTCTTTATTAACAAGTTATACTCAACAATCATTGTTCCCCCCATTCATGTTTACATTAAGCTTGAGCATAGGTAGAGGGATCATTTATTTCCAATACTTTAGTCATAAGAGTAAAGTTAGGTCTAATTAGATGAGAATTGAAAGGAATACCAATCTTAGAACCATTGATTCAAGAAATTTTTAGGCTCAAACATGAAGATGAGTAGTGTTAGGAACCACATTAGTATTTTAACCACTTATACTATGAAACAAGAACTTGACACAGTTCTTGTTTTTCTCTCTCCTAATTTTAGTAGCTATTATTACCTCCGTTTAAAAAAGGGTTGATACCACTATCACACATTTTCATTTCGAGGCATTTTTTAGGGCCTTTGAATCATCTTTGTCATAAAATATTTTTAATTTCTATTTTCAAGTGTGTTTTTTTAGAAATTTAACAAAATAACATACATTCAGAAGCAAGTTATAATGAAAAACCTATACATTTTGCAAATTTTTCTTTAAAATAAGATATTTTTATGGACAAAATAAGACTTTTTTATTGACAAATTTGTAAGAAAATCTAAAAAATAAGGATATTTAAAACCATTTTCAATAGATTTTTTGAGATATTTTGTATAAAAATGATATGATTTTATATTATTTTCCAAAAAGTGACAATTCACATT
>LPNX011064505.1:173742-211133 GCA_001517045.1 Pseudotsuga menziesii
CACTGTCTTCTTCCATTGGGTCTTCTATGTTAGCAAGATGCCCAAAGTTCATCTTCACCACTTTAAGGTGGTGTGACTGTCCATAGATCAAATTAAAGTGCTAGTCTTAATTTCAGATATAAGGGTATATACTCTCGGTGCCTTTCATCAATGAAGGGCTTTGAAAATAATCACATTTCAATTGAAAATAATTAATTAATTAAAATACTTGGTATTATAAAACATTATTTCTAATATAACATTATTATTATTATAAATATATACTGTAATAATTATAATATTGATATGTTATTAATTTCATATAATACATATAATTTATATTAAAAAAATGGATTAGTTTAATGGTGAACTAACTTTGATAAAAATATTCAAACTCCAATCCAATATTAATGGTAAACCAAGTATTAAATAAGTATTAACTCTTTAATGGTGAAATGTGTATTAATTCTTTCATAGTGTGTCCTTCCCATTTCATTAAAATCCAAATAATTATATATAAAAGATCCAAACTTTTGATTATTCACCTTTTTCTTTCTCATAAATCTCTATTTAAATCCAAATAATTATATATAAAAACTCCAAACTTTTTATTATTCACTTTTTTTTCTCTCTTTCTAGTGAACAAAGGTATAAAAAATTACTGGATTACGATTATGTTCATAGCTCGTTTTAGTCATGTAAGCTTATGAAGATACATTAAGCTCAAATGCCCTCTTTTTCTGTGAAGGTAGTATTTTAAGCCATGCAAAGTTTTAATTAAAATTATTTTTATATGGTTGAGTTTAGAATATATAAAATATTTATATCAAGGTTCACATTAATTAAACACAATTTCACTTAAAAAAACTGTATAAAAAAGGTGTCAAAATTATCCGACATTCTACCTTTATGCTTACTTTTAAATCCACACCTCGTAATTCATGCTTGCAATTAAATCCACATATTCTAATTTAAAATAAGGTGAATTGATTTAAAAATTGAGATCTCAATTCCAAAATAAAGATGTAGAGCACCAGGGTCCACATTGATATCAAATCAACAAGGTCTGTGCATGTCTCCTATTTGAAAGCCTATGTCTGCACCAGAGAAGCTTGTTTCAATTATGAGATGTGGCTCTCTTACTTTTATTCATTTTAAAATCCTATATATGACATGCATGTGATCATTGAAAGATGGTCGCCCCGATGTTGCACTCTTACTCTCCTTCATTTTCGAAGCCTATATACTACAGGCATGTGATCGTTGAAAGGTTCTCTCCCTTATTTGCATGATTGATATTATCTAACTATTCATTTATATGCAAACCAAATTCAAGGTTAGACTAATTGGCTATCGACATGCAACATGATGTTGTAGGGAGGCGAATTTCCTGTTCTTTAGACTTCCCAACGTCAAACATGATTTTCACCTTCTGTTCAATATTAAAATGTGAGCACTTGATGAGATTGAAAGGTGCACTGGATTACGATTATGTTCATAGCTCATTTTAGTCATTTAAGCTTAATATGGAGATACGGTAAGCTCAAATAAGGATAACAACATATAAAACACACATCAATTTAGCTATATTACTCTTAGCTCTTACTTTTGCGATTCATTAATGGCTAAATTTAGAGCATCCTGGCATCCCCCCTGCTGCCACTTTATAATTCCTTCTCCAATCTGGCGAGTAGCCTGGTGCATGACCTGGTAGCTTTGAATTTTACCATTTTGGCAAGAACCGCAAGACGGGCAAGGGGTTACGTATTTACCTGAAGAATCTATAGTTGGAAGGGGAGAGAATGAAGCGTGGGAGGATACATGACTCTCCGGATTTATGATATATCCGCCGCTGAGATGTAAGTTTTGGAACTCTTCCGGTTCATGGTGGTACTCAGAATTCCAAGTTTGACAAGACTAGTCTTTGCTTCCTAAATCTATATGGAATTGCTGGTAGCTTGAAGTTCCAAGAATCTAACTTCCACATTTGACTGACTAATATTATCTGATTATTTAAATATGAAGGTTCTATTAACAAATAATCACAGGTCATTGATTGTGAGGTTTATAGATACAAATTGATCGATTTGTAGGACAAAAGGCTAAAGGTTACGACATTTTGCAGGTCTTAAATGTTTAGCACTATTGAACATGTAAAGCAAACACAAAACACTAAATTGAAATAGCCCAGAGAAGGAAATATAAAGTGGCAGCAGGCAGGATGCCAGGTTGCTCTAAATTTAGCCATGGATGAATAGCAAAAGTAAGAACTAAGAGTAATATAGCTAAACTAATATGTTTGTTTTATATGTTGTTATCCTTATTTGAGCTTACTGTATCTCCATATTAATCTTACATGACTAAAATGAGCTATGAACATAATCGTAATCCAGTCATTTTTTATACCCGAGTCCACCAAAACGAGAGATTTATGAGAAATAAAAAAGCCAAGTAGCCTGGCACATGGACTCGGTATCTAGGAGTATGGCATGTGAGTATTCCAGCATAGTATGCCACCCAAGTGGATGACTACATTGTGCCAAAAATATTTATCAAGGATAGCTTTCAACGAATATTGTGAGGGGCGCGGAGAAGGGAGGAGGGAGAGGAGATCCACTCCCTTCGCCGCCAAAGGGCCGCCCTAACTGGTGGCGTGATTCTCAGAATCACGCCACCAGTTAGGGGAGCCCTTTGGCGGCCAAGGGAGCGGAGCTCCGCTCCCTCCTCCTTTCCCCGCACTCGTCCACCCCCATTATTGATCTGCTAGTATTACATTTTTGTTGGTCAGGCGGTATCCAGGAGTATGGCATGTGAGTATTGCATCTCCACTCAATTTGTTGAACCCCATTCTATTGCTTTAAATAGATGGTGTGATTCCCAAATTGGTAAGACATATCAATGCGAAAAAAGTGAGTGGAGATGCAACACTCACATGCCATACTCCTGGATACCGCCTGACCAACAAAAATGTAAAACTAGCAGATCAATAATGGGAGTGGAGGAGCGCGGGGAAAGGAGGAGGGAGAGGAGATCCACTCCCTTTGCCGCCAAAGGGCCGCCCTAACTGGTGGCACAATTCTGAGAATTGCGTCACCAGTTAGGGCGGCCCTTTGGCGGCCAAGGGAGCGGAGCTCCGCTCCCTCCTCCCTTCCCTGCGCCCCTCACAATATTCGTTGAAAGCTATCCTTGATAAAGATTGAGTGGAGATGCAACACCTATCTGATCTGCTAAATTGATAGATTGACATACAACCGACGGAAGTCCACCCGAAGTTGGACTAGTAGAAGAAAGAGTTGAGCTGAATTGGCATAGGCTCTTCCCAAAACCAGTCAAACTGCTGATACAACGTTGTGTTTTGCACAATATATGCACAGATGGCTATTTATATAATTTATTATTTTTGTTATTTAAATATTTTTCATAAAATAGTAACAATGGCCATTGCATATCTTTTTTCGTTTTCAATAGAAAAAACTGATTTATATAGATAGCATTTTAAGAGGAGTGCTTTACCTTTCTCATAGTCCTCAACATGTGTTTATTTAAGTTTAATTGTATTAATTTTTAAAAAATTAATGAAATTTGAAGGCATGTGTAAATTTGTGAAATATATCAAATTTAATTAAATTTAATTATAGTGAGTGGAAACTTAATAAAATTGTAGGGCATATTAGTGAAAGCTATTGAAGTTAGGTGTGGAGTGTAAAATCAAATTAATTAATTTTTCGAAAAATTCAAATTAATAAAAAGTTTAAATATTTATATCATAAAAATTTGTTAATTAAATTAAAATTTAATCAATATAAATTTATCTTTAGATTTTGGTATAGATTTTTTAAAATACTTCTTATTTTTTATGATATAATATAACTTTATATTATAATATCTCCCTCATACTAAAACTACTCAATACAATAAAGTTATTCATAAAATATTGATATATTAATTAATATTTATCATTATTAAAATATTATATAAACAAACAATGTCAGAACAAATCATGATGTCCAAATGATAAGTCAAGTAATATGTCTCACTAATTATAATAACCACACAACCAAAATAAGACAAAATTAAATTTCTAATAAATTATTGAAAAGAACATAACCTTATTCACAAAATTGGACATTTCATTTCTTACAAAATAAGGATTTGAGGTCTTCATAATAAAATTGAATATGGTAAAATTAACTTAGGGTTATTCTTGATAGTAACTTTAGGATGAAGAATCTATATTAATTATCTTAGGTAATGCTATGTTGTTGAGGGATTTAGGGGTTACATGAGGGTGTTGTTTTAAATTTTTTTTTAATGTAATGCTGTTGGGGGATTTACGGGGTTAGGAGGATGTTTTTATTTTTATTTTTTTTCTTAATGTAATGTAATATAGATGCTGATGGGGTGTCTCAATCCATGGATGAATTTAAATAATTTCACATGAAGCATTTTAGATGGTTTTTATTAGTATGATGTTTGTAATTGAACCTCTAAAGGAGTTTTTGAATATTTATATGAATAATTTGTTGTTATATGGTCTAATATATGATTTCATTATGAATCATATCATAGTTTGTTTAATTTTATATGGTTAGAGTGGGGAAATTAATTATTAAATATTTGTTTTTGTTTAATATGCAAGTTTCAAAAAAGTTGTAATTTATCTCTTGAAGAAAAAAATCTTTTTTCGATTTAGGGGTTGATTTCAAAGTTTTTGTAAGCAACAGTATGTGATGTTTAGGCCATGGCTCTATTTTTTACCCCAAAAAAAAACCTGTGTATACTGGTATCAACACTTTTCTATTTAGGGGGTGTTTTTGGTGTCTTTTATGCAAAAATCACCGTTTTTATGGCTAGAGTTCTCGTTCTTAGTATAAAGTTCTCGTTTCATAGTATAAGTGGTTTTTTTAGAACATTCAAGTGAACCACTTGAAGAAGAAGGTGAAAAAGGATCATGGGTAGGAAAATAACTAGAGGAAGGGGTAATATATATAGGAGAAATGAAATATCAAGGCAAATTAAAGGTAACATGAGGTTCAACAGACTAAAAAAAAGAAGAGTCTTAATTGAATTGAACATCTCTATGTATGATGCCATCTTGGGTAGATGGATCAAAAAACTTGTACACTTTGGAACCCTCACAATAACCAATGAAACTATATTTGTGAGACTTGGGATCTAATGTTTTTTGTTTTTAATATGAAATATGTGCCAATTATTCACTTCCGAATATATTTAAGTTACTAATATGGGGTTTTCTTTCATTCCATTTTCTTTGGGAGTAACCTGCAAAACTGGTTTATTAGGGGCTCTATTAGAAATATAGTTAGCACAAAAAATATATTTAGATAAAAAAAAACGTGTATGTAATCAATCCTTTGGAATAAATCATACATCTAGCCATTTCAACCAAATCCCTATTCTTTCTTTCATCTACCCCATTTTTTGGGGGTGTATAAGGAACAACCTTTTGATGTTGAATTTCATGCTTAGATAAATATTCATTAAATTCATTTTTATTTAATTCCACCCCATTATCAGTTCTCAAAGTATCAATACTTTTACAAAATTCTTTGTCAATCATGGATTTAAATTCTTAAAATATACCAAAGGGTTCAATTTTATGCTTCAAAAAATAAACCCAATATTTTCTACTAAAGTCATCAATAAAAGTAAGAAAATAAATTGTATTAAACAAAGAAGGAGTTTCAAGAGGACCACAAATATCACTATGAATTAGTTGCAATGGTTCTTTAGCACACCAACCTTTACCCTTATCAAACATTTCCTTATGATGTTTACCAAGAACACAACCTTCACAAACACCTTTAGTGACCTAATATTTCATGCCATGATTTACTATGTTCATTACCATGAGAAACACAAGAATACAAATGTTGATAAGCGTGAGCAACATAGGAATAAAACTAGTGAACTTATATAAACCAACATTACATGAAGAAACAATTTTGAAATTATGTTTGATATCTTTTACACATATTTACCTGGCAAGCTTCAAATTTATAACATTTCTGACAAGCACAATAAATAGAAGGAAAGTTAATGGGAATGTCTTGA
The DNA here is from genome assembly GCA_001517045.1 of Pseudotsuga menziesii. Taxonomy (NCBI): domain Eukaryota; kingdom Viridiplantae; phylum Streptophyta; class Pinopsida; order Pinales; family Pinaceae; genus Pseudotsuga; species Pseudotsuga menziesii. The sequence goes on from LPNX011064505.1 coordinate 179,797, forward strand.
ACATGAAAAATATCTTCTAATGTATCATTAGGAACGTTAACCTTACTAGATCCTCCTACTAAAATATATTTACCATCACTTATAGATACTTTTAGTGTTGTGTGTTTTGCAGTTTCATAATATTTAAATAGAGAAGTTGTACCAATAATATGGTTAGATGCACCAAAATCTGTTGTCCATTCCCAATTAGAAGAATATTTACTAGCTTTAATAGAATATGCACATAGGGCTACCTATTGTTCTTTGGAATACTTATTCTTGGCTTTATCAAGTTCACATCATTGTTTATAGTAAATATTTTCAGGGTTCTTGGTTTTTCCATAATACTTACAAGGATTATACACTTTCTTTTTATTAGATATCAGGTTAGAAGCATCATCATTAGAAGAGTGAGGGGTTGATCTTGTATTATGTGGTTTAGAGTTTTTATGAAAACTGCTATTATAATTTTTTTTACTACAACTTTACTATTAGATAATTGACCGGAAATGGTTAATCTATCTTTCCCACATATCAAACCTTTATAAAATATTCAAAATAGCATTTTAGAGTATCTTTATACATTTCAATGGTTATTTTCCTAGTTAGGATGAACATATCAAAACATAAATGCAACTTTTGTTCTATAAGAATATTAAGAGCATTATCATTTTCCTTGCAATCACTTCCACAATTATTTAACTTTCATTATAGGTTTAAATTCAAAAAAATATAATATATCAAAATATTTAGGGTCTAACTCATGAATTTTATTTTCAAGATAGTAAGTAGAAACATTCTTAATTTTACTAAATAAATAAGATAAGGTTTTCCATACCTCAATTGGGATATCGTCAGCCTCAACATGTACTTGTAAACTATTTGAAATATTTTTTCCAATCAGTCCTTTTGTTTGATGATATTGATCTTCCCATATAGCTAGGTATTTAACATTGGATGGTTTATTTTGATCACCCTTAACTAAGTGCCATATATTCTTACTCTTGAGAATTCCAATCATATTTCTCTTCCATGAGAAACAGTTAGTACCAACTCATTCAGGAACATTAATGGTGAGGGTTAGGGTTTTCAAAAATAAATCTCAAACGTGTAGAAATTTTTTGGATATAAAGAATAAACACAAGGGTTTGATAGTTGTGATGGAAAATATATTATACATGGAGGATAAACAAAATGAAGAATTGTTGCTTGTAAAAAAATTTAACTAAATTTACCAAAGAAGGTAGAGCCTAGTAACCGACTTTGATACGATGTTAGAATATTGAGAATATGCATGAAAATAAAAAAATATGTTTATTAACATGCAAATCAATAACAATAATATATTAGTCTAGTTTTCTATTCATACAAGCAACAATAATCAAAGCAAGAAAGTAGACACAAGAGAAAATAAACGATACACCAGATATATGTGTTAAAACCTCAAATGGGGAAACATCCATGGGAAGTTATTGTTTTTTTATTCTTAAAAATGATCCAATATCACACTTGAGATCTATTTCACATATGATTCACAACTTTACAATACCCATAGTTACATATATCGGCGATATATCGGTGATATTGCGATATATCGTGAGTCATTGCCCTTGGTGATATATCGCCACTAAAAAATCGCGATATTTTTGACATTTTGAATATATCGCGATATATTCAATATGTCGCGATATATTGGGAATATATCAGGAGATTTTGGAAAATATCGCCCTGCTAAAAAAATTTGCATGAATTTTGAAAAATAAATTCATGGGTTAAGTTTTTGGTAGTGTTATTAAAACTAAATATATTAAATTCTTAAAGTAATAAATGGTAGTATTAAATTCTTAAACTAAAACTAAAAGTGACATTCTCCTTTACTTTAATTTTCTATCATTTTACTTAAATTTTTAACATTGCCATTAGTTGTTTCAGGATGTTTGATAGTGGTTCCAACCTCATCAGACTTCATATGCAAAAAGTAGAATTTTAGATCCCATTTAGAATTCAAGAGACTTAATATTTTTAGGATTTCAAGATTTAATCAAGCACATCAACCCATCCCTGTACCTTGATGTTGGTGGCATTGACTATTGAAATCTTTTATCATGACCTTAATAAAAATGTACCCTTCACTCATTAAACATGGTAAGTTTCATCAAAATTGTAGATTAGTTGGACCTTCCACCATAGCATAAGTAGTTGGATCTTCTAATTTGACGCCCAACTCATCCAAAGCACCTACAAGACCCCCTACTGCTTCCAGAGGAAGAGTGGTGCCCCTTGCCTATAAAAGGGGTAGAGGGGATTGATGATTCCTACTATTTATCATTGTATTATGTAGTATCTAGATGCCTCATGCGTCATGATGATTAATTTCTTGAGAGACATTTATTTTGATCATTTGATGTGATTTTCTATCATTCCATCAAGAACATATTTCAATATTTTTAGTTTATAACTTTACAGTCGATATGTGATCATGATCCACCATTTGACATCTTATTCAGCTTATATATTAGTTGTATTTTCATATTTATGTAGCAACGTGTTTATTTGATGTTGTTGTTGCTTTAGATGTTAAAAAAATTGAAAAAAATGGTTATTTTTGTATCTTTTTGATGCTTTACGACATTTGTCGATATTTTCCGATATTTTCGCCGTTGCTGCCGATAAGTTACATTCCGGACCCTCGGTGATATATTTTCCGACACGATATATGTAACTATGACAATACCCACAATATCATAATCACAAAATTCCCAAAGTCTCTCCTTCACCTATGTAATATAGCTAGAGGTATTAAATAATTGCATCCATACTACACGTGGGATAATTGGTTTTCCACCTCCTTATACAATGAATGGTAATAGGATAATATTACTACATGATGCATGTGGGATAAGTCCTTTTATGTAATATTAAATTTATTTGTGTCTTTTGTTGCTAGATAATACATCTTACATCATTAACAAGGAACATTTTAGGGGCAAAATTTAGCCCATGGGCTGATTTTAGGGTTTTTTTTCCAAACAAAGATTTGTCAATTTTCATTTTTTTTCTAAAGGGATTCGCTCAAATTCCATTGAATAAAATTATTTTACTCTAAAAATTTCCAAAATTGTCCCTAAAGTATATAAAATCCTTAGAAGTTTGAGTATTTTTTTTAAATCACCAGATAGTTTATGTTTGGAATGTTAAGAAATAGTGAGATTCGCCAAGGTTTCTACACTTTAAGAAACTTATGGATCCTTAAAAACTTTCACGGAAATCATTTTAGATATCATTACACATGTAATATTAAAATTACACATTTCAACATTCTTCACATCTTGATGGCAATCATCCTCTTATGAGTGTATTCTCAAGCTCTCCTATAGTCAATAGGAAAACAGATAATGAGTACTAGGACCTTATTGATGACATATCGATATCTATTTTAGAAATCTCTTCTTCTATACAATGTGGTCCATCCAACATTACCCTTATGGTAGAACTTCCTTCTTCATGTTGGTCAAGGCCTATAAGTGGGCCATATCCACTCTTAAGGACTTTGACAAACTTTTTGTAAATTTTCCTTTAAAGCACAACTAGGGATAAAATAGTATATTTAATTTGATTACTAAAATAACCACACATGTACTTCTTTACTAGTATGCAACGGAATATAAAGCACTGAGAAATAATTCACAACATCAATCACATAAAATAGAAACAACACAACAGAATTTCAACCCAAAATCTGACCCCTTGCATGTCTGAATTTCTACACTTCTCTGTCGCATCTTCGACACATCCACATTTTTTTGCCATCGGTGGCATAATGTTGGATATTCGACATGCTACCAAAGTGGTTCGAAGATCCGACACACCATGGTGTTGCCTATTCGACAGTTTTCTCTTTCAAAGTGTCAATCAAAACTTGAATAAACCATCGGATATCTGACGCCCTCTGACACTTGAAGGGTCGGCCTTTCGACGGGAAGAAGTGTCGAAGGCATGATGATGCCGTCAGTGCTTTTATCTAGAAAGCATTGGATTTTCGACTCCGACTGACACATGAAGCATCGGTTTTCTGACGGGTTGAAGTGTCAGAGTCATGGCACTATCGTCGGAAGGTTAATACAAAGCGTTGGTTGATCGTCGCCTTCATGTGTTGGATGATTCACATAAGCGTCGGAACATCGTCATAAAAGAAACGCCTATTGGTAGATTTAACAAAACATAAATTGAAATATTTCACTTAGAAAAGTTGATCACAAAAATAAATTGTATGTTTTTTCAAAGTTTTTTCTTAAAACTCCTACTCTAGCTTTGTTAATGCATTCTAATGATGTTAGTAAGTTATGGCATGATATGTTTGGGAATATTAAATTACGTTAATTGCATCAATTAATCAAACAAGATGGGATAGTGGGGTGTACACCTATATCCTTCTTAGATGGAGTTTGTCCAATATATACTCTTGGTAGACACCTTGAAGAGAGATTTGAGAAAGGAAAGGCTAAGAGAGTCACATCACTTCTTGATTTTATGCCCGGTGACATTGCTGGTCCCTTTCCTCACCTATCTATGAATAAATAAATATATGTACTAAGTTCTAACCTTCATTGATTACATCTCTATATACACAGGGGTCTACTTCTTAAAACACAAAGTTGATGTGTTTGCTTTTCTTCAAGATTTTAAAGCTCTTAGAGAGAAACAATCTGGTAAGGGGATCAATATCCTTCACACAGATAATGGTGGAGATTATTCCAATAAATATGTAAATAATCTATATCCTTTTCATTTACATTTCTTTACTTGAAAACTCTTATGCCATATCAGTATGGTATGCTTCTATATATCCTTTTCATTCTAGAGCACACACTCTGCCGGTGATCATTGAATTTTATGCATCAAAATAATCTAATTAGTGTTTTAGATATGACAAATTTTCACTCAACATGTCCAAATGAGTGATGATATAGAATCATTTTGTCAAACATATAAATAAAATGCATGCTCAAGTCCAAGTCATCCGAAGGACTAAAATGTAAAATATAAGTAGTTTGTGGATTCCCAATGGAGATATAAATCACTTGAGAAGAACTCAGGACAATATAAAGGATAGAAAAATAATTTAGTTGTCAATTAAAAATAAGGGCCAGAGAGAAGTTCTATTATTTACAAAGAACTTCATAAATGCAACAAGTGCAGAAAAAATGACTAATATGCTATATCATATCGTGCAATAGCATATCGAACCTTAACGAAGAAAAGGCCAACTAGGTCAAAAGGGTAAAAAAAGGCATGACCTTTTCCAAAATATAAAATTGGTCAAAAGTTCCATGGAATTATAAAAAGTAGAGGTTAGAGGTGCTCTGCATTCAACACCTTTGTCAAAATCAGGGGAACTATCACAACCTCTCACATTTGTATCTGTGTCTACTACTTATTTTGGACCATCATAGAACATGAAATCCTCTGCAATAGTAAGGAAACCGAGGGAGAAACAACTAGGTATGGAAGCTCTTTCTACCTTAGTGACTGGAATCAATTCAAGTGATCTTGCTTTGCAGAATGAACAGGTCTAGCCTTCAGTTTCATTTGGCCAAGATAGATCAAACTCTCTTCTTATGGTCCCCATTGCAAGAAGAGTTGTATCAATTGGAAGTATTACAGATTCAATAACACCTTTGCACATTAACATTCCTTCCATCGAAACAACACATATGCCTAGTTTGGTAGCTAAGGTAGATCAACCTGTTGCAATTGTTAGTGGATCCTACACACTAGGGTGGTGGTCCAGTAACACAGCTAAAATCAAGTTATATGCAACATAATTTCACTCTATGATTGTTCAATAGAAGAGACGGGTGATTGTCTTTGTTAATTTAAATAGTTGTTGGGATTCTGGTAAATGTATGCTTGCTTGTCCTTTTACAACTAGTTGAGAATCTATAAATGTTTGTGAAGTTCCTCTTGCAATTACAATACTGAATCATGTGGAAGCACCATTATCTGCAAATCAATGGATCTAGCAAAATATTTCATGCAAAGAAGATTCTTTGATATAGGCTTGCCTATGGATTCACAGGGGAAACTTATTAAATATATTACTATTTATTCTTTGGATTTATGGTAAAATGATGGGTGGATTCTAGGGTTTCATGCACATGCAAGATTGATGCTAGCATTGTTGGAAGAACACAAGCACAAGGAGGATCTAGGGTTTTCTTAGTTGCTCCATTGGTAAAGCTTGGTGAAATTATGCTTCTATGGATTGAATGGTGGTTGTAATGCCATGTTTTCTCCGAATTAGGGATTTTTACTAGCTTTTGTCAACTTTTACATGTTATAAAACATCCTCTTGAAGGATTTTTCTCTTGTTTGTCCTTAGTTATCTAAATTTTTCCCTAATTAGGATCCTCCAACAAACCCTAGAGGTTGTTTTTGGAAGTCCTAGTTGGTGAGCCTTAGGGAAATATTCCAAGAGGGAGGCTGATCACCATCCCTCATGGCCTTGGGTTTGAAGTAAATTTCACAAAAACCCTAAGATTTGTCATTTTTATCAAAATTTAGTATTTCATGTGTAAATAGACACATTTGCGTGATTAGTGTAGTGTTAGATTAGATCTGCGTTTTTATAAACTAGAAAACCTTAGAAATTTATAAAATTCAATAATCCAAAAAAACAACAATTTTCAAATTCTAAGCCACCCTCAAATTTTGGCTTGCCTATTTAGCCCTAGATCCTCCAGTGTGTCACCTATATTCTTGTCTACATCCACAAAATTGAGAAGCAAACTAAAAAAAACAGTCAAAAGTCAGAATAAAGGTTTCATATTTGACATGTTTCAGGGGTTGGGATAACTTGGCCTTGATAAAAGGTTACTTTCTGCCTTACAAAGACCCCATTTAAATGTTTAGTAGGGAAATTTAGGGATTCTTTCCTTACTGATTAGTGTTACTATTGTTTATAGCCCTAAAACCTATCAAACAGGTCTGTAAAATCAACCAAGTTAGGGTCATATTTGAGTTATGGGGAAATCTCAACAATATCATTGAATTCTGCCTTCCAAAAGCATTCTTTTTAGGCTAAGGAGTACTTGTATAAACCCTTAAAAGGATGGTTAACTCAACTAGTAATTCATGTTGATATACAGTAGTATTTACAGTTAATCTAAATGATGATAATAATGCCTATGTGATGATACATTATGGTTGTTAATACTTACACTTACTAGCTGATAAAATTGTCTACAAAGAAAAGTGGTTTAAATGATAATACTCTGTTGGTTATGATTCTGAAATAGATTTTTCTGCCCTATATCCTTGGTGTGGTTATGAAACACTTATGCTCTACAATAATATAATATCATGCATAGACCTAGAAAACACCACTAACTTATACAATAAATTTACAAAAGATCAAAGGTATGCATGCTTTATCGATGGACTGGCTAGCAAAGAAGTTCCAGAATCTGCAATAGAAACACAACCTCCAGCACAAGAACTTGCAACAAAATGTTCATAAAATTCCATCAATAGTTTCATAATATTCCTTAAGAAGCAATCATGTGCCCAATTGAATAAGATGGACTATATGCTGACCTGTTGATTAATCATCAATGAGGAAGTCTCCCATGTCAAACTGAAGGAAATAGAAAAATCGATTTATTAGAGTATATTAATCCCATGACATACCTACTAGTAACTATATTGACTCATACAAAGAACATGGTATGCATGTGTTTATCCTTAAATACAGTCAATCTTAAACCTGGAAAACTAACATGATTCTATTACATACCTTCCAGTAACCGTTTCGAGTAACAGGAGCATATTGATGTTTACCCTTGAAGTGATTAGGATCAACACCACCAAAATTCATGGCTGCAAATGGGCTTTCTTCAATAAAAACATATTTTCCTTGGGAAAGAACCTAGAAACTATTTCCAACAAATGTGAAAATGTTTCCTTTCGCCACAAAGATGTCATACCAAATCTAGTGATATATCATTGTAAATCAGTGAAAATGACTGATATTCTTTTTCAGGCCATGGATACCCTTTGAAGATTGCCTGAAAACAACAAAAATAAATAGTTTTTATAACTTAAGCATTCAAACAATGCCTTCTATAAATAAAGTAGCAAATAGATCTTTATTTTTTCAAGCAGATCTCAATACTTTGTTACCATAATTATCAATGTAGTCATTCTTCTTTTGTATTCCAGAGTTAAGATGTTTTCTCTAAGTGACCACTTTAAACTCGGTGATAAATTGGAAGCAATACAAAAATATATAAATTCCTAATAAAAGATTTGCACAAAGAAGACTTTGTAACAAATTATCAATTATGAGTAATAAAGTGCACAGTGATGTTGGGGTGAAAAGTTGCAATGGAAACTAAAAATACCAATGTGTACCATGCCCAACTCACAACCTACAGGGATAACCACAAATATTAACATAGGTTTTCCACTGCACAATCAAACATGAAAGTTGAACAAGATATGAGATTAAGAAACAAATTACAAAGCTATTGGAGAAAGATAAATTGGGGCAGATAACAATATATTCATGCGGAATAATAGGGAAACAATGCTTCAGATACCATTTTCCTCACAAGTCTATCTATATTTTTCTGTCTTTTGGCCTTTCATATTCCCATCAAACTCAAATTCCTATCATATTTCTTGTAATGAAATGCCTACATTTAACTTTGTTGTCCTAGCTATATGGTATTGGTAAAGTATTACTAAGGGGCCAGTTATCATGATAAATCAAAATATTTAAGGTAATTGTTTTGATCAAATAGAACAAAGTTCGTCTCAATGTATGGTAATCATCATCATCAACTAAATGTATGTGTTTGCACATGCATAAATACCCAATATATAGCTCAATCAAACAAAAGAAAACATAATTATACCTTGATTTGTAGATCTTCACACTATCTTCTTATGCTTTACCTTTCAAAACATCATTCAACATACTTCATTTTTTGTCATGTTGCAATAGTTTCATGTTAGGACCCATCAAATAAATCTATGTTTGTTTATGAAAATAACAAAACCAATCTAAATAATACAATTCTATTACAATGTAAATTACAATACTATTCAACTATTCAAGTAAATTTATTGTTAAAAATATATCACTTGATAAAACATGGATAGCCAAAAATACTATGTATATAAGGCCATCGACCTAATCAAAATGCCATTTCTTGCCTCATAACTATGGAAATGTTTCTCAACTCTATCTGTAACAAGTTCCAATGGAGGAGTCAAATAGCAATAGTGAAAATTATACACTAAAATTATAGAAATAGATGTTTGTTAATGTATTCTTCCTTACCATTCATTGAGCTCCTCTCTGTTTCGAGAATAATTTAATATTCTCTACTAAACAGGACCAACCACGTGAAGGTGGAAGCTCTTATGGACCCTCCCCCCCCTCACATCACTCTCAACTCCCCAAACCCAATGCATATACTTGCAAATAACAATTTATTTCACTATTTCACAATCCAAATAATAATGCATCTACAATGCAAATAACAATGCATCTACTGCAAATTATTTCACTCAATAGTTGAAAGATGCTTTCATTAAATCATTCTATAAATCATTCATTAAACCATTCAATCATTCAACAGATGAAAAAATCATTCATTAAACCATTTATTAACTCATTCATTAAAACATTAATTTAGTCAATGGCAGAAAAAAAAAACAGTAAACCATTCAGTAAAGCATTCATTCATGAAACAGAGGAAAAAACCATTAAATGTTTTTTTTTTTTTATAAATAAGAATTACTCAAAATTTGTTTAGTCACTTCCTTTTTACTTTTGTTCTCTTTAAATATTTAGTTAGAGTCACATCTTCGGGGATCTGATCATTGGTATCCCTTCTAGTCTGCTCGCAAGGTTGAACTTCAGGCAAGGGGTGATGAATTTCTGCAATAATGTCAAAATATTTCATTAATATATTTATATTTTGATAAATACGAGTAATTGATTTAAAAAACATTATGAATGTGTGTTTTTACTTGCCATGGGCACAACAACATGTTCAACATTATCTCGTACAGGCCCAACCTGTTCTGTGTTATGATCTGCATCTACATGCTCTGCAGTTGAATTGTGTAGAATTAGAATTAATGTTCATCATCCACAATGGTCTATAAAAAAAAGTAGCACATTAATAAATTCATTACCAATATGAGAATCATGATCTTCGTTTGGTTGGTCATGTACTACATCCTTGACATGAATGGGATCATTACTTTCCTGCACAAAAGGAATAAATAATTTATGTTAATTTATTTATAAGAAACAAATTGCATGAGCATTAATAAATTATCATTAAACTATACAGTTTTCACATACCTGGGCACTAGATGGATCAACAAAATATCGTTTAGTATTCCCAGACAAGCTTCTCTGGTGTTCAACAACGGCGTGAAAGCCTTGTTCGAAGCCAAGCTTCATGTAATCCGCACTGAGCAATTCTTTGAACTGGTTGGCCTTCATATTTGCATGATGTCATTAATTTTAAAGCCTTTTGTCAGAACAAAACAAAAATAAATAATATGTATGATATTTGGATGCGGATTCGGGTTTTGCGATACTTACATATCGGGCCACCAAGTTGGAGTAACCACCAGGCCCAAGCTTGTGTTGGCCAATTTTTTCAATTCTTTCCTTTGTGGCCTTAGATGTGTTTGAGAGCCTAATTAAGTTTTTAAATACATTATTTGATGTACCAAAATTGATATAAAAACTAGTAATAATAAGGCTTACCACTACATTTGGGAATGTATTGCATACCTCCCTGTTCCACCTGGTGGTATCTTTCCTGATTTTCTCAGGCCCTTCTCTTTTCCATCTTCCACCAGGGCTTTCCACTCCATAGATGGAATCATTGGAGGGTGCTCATACCTAGGGTTCTTTTCTAGGTGAACCCTATACTGGTCTTGGACAATATTCAGATGTTTTCTATCCTTCTATAAGACCTTCTATGTATTGAAGGTATATTTTCCAAACAGACTAACCAAGCGATTAGTCAGATCATCCTTTAAAGCTTTTGGCTGCTTGTTCCACATTATGCGGATGGTGGGCTCGAAGATATCCAAGGCAAAATCATTCATATGTTTATAAAATATATCATTTCCTACAAAAAATTAATGCCATCATTAGTCAACATTAGAAAATATTATCAGTATATTAGACACAAATTATAAAAACTAAATTGAACAATCTATAATGACCTCGAATCCTCTCTATCTTTATTGGAACCGGTTCTTCATTCACAAAAAATGTACACACTATTGAACCAGTGCTAGTCACATGAGAAGATCTAGGAAATGCTTCCACATCTCTATCTAACCCTTCATCCACCCCTTCTTCTACATCATCTGTTGTGGGTGGGGCAACATCGGCTGCACCCTCCACTACCCTCAGGGGTGTCATAGAGCGTGTTGCCAATTGTTCAGTGGAAAATATGGGAGCAGTATGTGGTGTATGTGGAGTGGTTTGGTCACTGGGACCAACATTTCCTTGACCACCATTGATAATCTCCATAGCGCGCTATAAATTCAAACCATTGTATTATAAGTTCAATAGCATATAAAATCAAATATTATAAAGTTTTTATAAATGAATTTGCATTTTTATTCGATAACTTATGTCCACTTGTTTATGTTTCTATAGCAAGAATTGAATCCTTTATTCGAGCCCTTCTATTAGTGGAACTGTCAATGTCAGACGAATCAGCTCCTCATTTTGTTTTTCCCTTGTCCTTTATAGCACCCTCAATGGGTCTGTAGATTCTCTAATTTCACTATCTCTCATCAACCGAGAGAGCTCATTCTATAAGGACTTTTGAGACGCTGTTTCATAAACGGAATCCCCTGTCTGAAATTGAAATATATAAAAAATTTCTTAGTATTTGAAGCAATAGTGTGCACAAATAATTATATTAGAGATTACATCTAGGATTACCTGACACCTAGACGAGGGTGTGGTCTGATCAAAAGATGGGGATTTACCTCGATCAACCACCTACAAAAAAAGTAGAGAACATTATCACAATAAACGCAATATGTAAAAGCTAACAAATACAAAACAAAAATAAACACTATGCTACATGTTTTATATGTGTACATTTTTGAAGTATTTAGAATGTGGAATTACATTTAGGTTTATTGGTTGCCTCGAGGCTCCAGTCCTCTGATCAACGGCTGGGGTCTTTCCCCAATCAATCTGCAAAAAAGGTAGACAACATTACCATCATGAACGCAACCATAAAAAAAAAAAGGATACATAACAAAATAAACATAATGTGTCACGATATACATGTTTACGATTTTAAAGTATTTGAAATGGAGAATTACATTCATGTTTGGTTGTTGCCCTGATGCTGTAGTCGGCTGATCAATAGCCAGTTGGCTTCCTTGATCAACACTCTGCATGGAAAATAGATAATATTATATAAACGAATCTAATATACTAATGAAAATACATAACAATGTATCTGTATGTCCATCCTAAATTTAATATTACATTGGCAATATCGATGTATACCTGCTGCCTTGACTCGGGTCGACAAACATCTACGGAGATGGAGGTGCCCCTGAGAGAACCCTGCATCAAAAACATACTAAAATTTACATAAGGAAACATGAAAAGTAGATAATTTCAATTATATGCTAACGAAAAGTCCTATAGATGTTAAAATAATTAATAAAAGGGTGTTTAAATTGTTTGTTATACCACAACCATACTAACATTGTTTGTATCTACCATGATTCAAATTGTAATCAATAAGCAGTTCTTCGCCAGCAGCTATTGATTTAATTGCACATACAAAGACCTGGTTTCCTTCACACGACTCGAATATGCAGTTGGCTTGCTTTAGTGTAGACCCTGGTTGTGTGCTGTTTATAAACCCCGCAATATTATTGGTTGTTTTTGGCCTTCTATCCATGTACATCGTTGCTCCTTTATTTTGAGCTTTGTCTTTCAGTTGTATATAATTCGCTGACAACCCATATTTATGCATACTTCGTGTATATTGGACCAAGTGCATCCAATCACTATAGTTGTAACAGGGTCCAACATACTCCATCAATTATGTACATCTACCGTATCCAACCTTTATTCCGTCCATGCAATGATGATGGTGCAATTCCATATATCCTTTCATTCACACAAAAATCAGTGTTTACTTTAGGAATATCGTTAGGCACCCATTGTTTCACTAGGTGTTGGTATCTTAAGGGCACGTCGATGTCTCCCACTGTCTCATCATCATAGGAACATGACCCCCCTCCTTGGAGAAAAAAATTCATGCGTTTGTCGAATTTTCTTCTGATCTTCTGACATCTAGTTGATCTAGCCCGTGTAGACCTACTGGATGTCTCACTTTCCTCTATCCTTCCCAAAATCCCTTTGCTGGAGGAAGACAGGTCTGACAAATACCTATTTGGTTCTACCTGCATTATGGCCGAACAAAAATTTGGCATAAGCATAGAAAAATACCAGCAAAAAAACTTGGAAAGACTTAAAAAAAACTTGGAAAGACTTGTAAGCAAAAAACTTGTTAAAGAAAAAGCTTGTCAAGAATGAGTTTGGTTAATAGGTGTGGGCATTTGGTATCCCTAAAAATTATAATGTATGCCCCTCTTTTAGTTACATACAATTCTCCATTCTCACTTATTGCTTGCATTCCCTATTCCTAACATGAATTGGGTAGGCTTCATAAGCTTCATATGTATGCTTGTGGCCATTGTACTTTGGCCTTTCAATGTTGTCAAGCTGGAGACGATATTTTATTCATATGCATCAAATATAACACTACAATTTATGCCAATATATGTCTGTACAAAACCTGGAGGTTCTCCTTTAATGGACTATCTCCTTCAAAGAACATATCTTCACATTCATCTACATTTGCTTCAGATAGAAGTGATACAAAGTTGGTATGTTGGTCACTTCCATCAAAAATCATCTTTGACATGAGTTCCTTTTTCAAGGAATCTTGATTAATCTCCTCTTCAAAACTTCTAGCTGGTCACTTTTCCACTCTACATTGGCCCGATTATTCATTTTCCTGGTCACTCCGAGTCTCACTCTCCACTCGTTGTTGTTGTAACCCTTACTTTGGATGGTTGTAAGTGGTTTTTAGTTGTCCCATGAAAGATGTTGTGATGTTGTAGATGACTATCCATTTTACCTAATATGTTTTATGATCGTTTCCATGTTTTCTAGGGTGCACATACTTATTGTTTATGGCTTCTTTTGCTTGAAAGTTGAAGGGCCTAAAGGTGCACAGATCTCATCTAGGACCCTTTAAGAGTCATAATAACAACTATTTTTATAGGATTTTATTCTCCAAATGAAACACCAAAACCATACTTATCAGTTAATATTTGTGTAGGGACGTTCTTCTGATCTCTCCCATTATTTATGATACTAATGGGATTGTGACTATCAATTCAATGCCTTATTTGCATAGTGGAATTCCTACAACAGTACACTAGAAATTCTAAAAAATTCTAATGTATGCCCTAAGAATTCTTATGTATGCCCCTCTTTTAGTTACATACAATTCTCCATTCTCACTTATTACTTGCATTTCCTTTTCCTAACATTGCCTTTTCCTTTTACTAGCCTACCCCCTTTTCAACAATAATAGTTGCAGATTTAATCAAGTGTGTTTCTACCGAGGTGGCCGAGTCAACCGAGTTGAACCCCAACTGAGATGACTCGGCCTTTGAAACGATTGGAGTGACAAGTTTGGTACAGAACCAAGCAAATCAGGTTATGAATGAATGGATTGGTAACAAAATGGTCAATTCATCCCAATCTGTACTAAATTGACCAAGTGAATGTGGGAATGCACAGGTCACACACATGACACTTAAATTCAAAAAAAATAATTAACCTAGAAATATAAACATCGAGACTCTAAACCTACTTCATTGTCGAGTCAATTAGATTTGTAGGATTCCTATACATCACAACACTATTTGGAGTAAAACACAACTTGCTTTGTAGGCCCTATATTCCACCCATGTGTACAATAGTCAATTTATAAAGCAGCCCCCAAATACAAAAACTGTTCTTCACAAAATAGGGCATGAACCATGTGAACAACTTTCCAAGTGGACCAGCTCAATGAGTAACCTCCAAGCATGTAATATCTCTCATGAAATGGTGTATAAAAGAGTGTAAACATGCTTCAAATGATGAATTTATCCTTTGGTAGGGCTGAACACTACCCTTATGCATGTGTCTCCAAGGGTGAATGTTCCTCAAATAATGAGAGAAGGCCTTCCTCTAACAATAAACTAGTACACCAAGGTGAATTGGCCCTTTCTAGGGCTTCTAGAACAAACTTGGTATTTTCAATGTCACACTAGGAGAAATGTTGGGTAGTCCTATGGGAATAAACAACTATAGAATCAAGTATGAGCATCAAAGGGACAAATCTGAGCACTTTGGGAGCATTCTGAAGGTCACAACAAACAGTAAAGCATCTCAAATCAGCTATAATTAGGACAACTTTTAGATCTGGGCACATTGCAACAATAAAAGATGACGATCAATGGCAATAGGAGGCAATCTTTGCAATTCTAGCTGTGAAAATGAGAAATCTGTGGGTGAAAGCAACCCTAAAATCTCATTCATATTCCTTATAGCAGCATCCACATGAATTATGGGCACAAACAAACTTGTTTGGCAATAAAAAAGGGTATGAAGCAACCCTATTTCACCATCTTGGGAACCCTTGTGCACTTATCCATCACCAAACAGACGTACCTCTAAATCTGGGCCAAATTGGAGGGTTAAAAGGCAGTTCTGGGCATGAATATCCCTATGAAAAGTGACGAACAATGAAAAAACAGGCTTTGAGAAATGTTTGGTTGAATTTTAGGGTTGAAATGACATTAACAAACAATTCTGGGCACATATATGGACATAAAGAGTAGGCCTGGGCACTCCAACAGCCTCAAACCTTCATTTTGGTAATAAGGGCTATTCCAACCTCCTAAACAACAATTTATAGCAGTATCATGAATTATGGGTGCTTTTTCTCCACAAAAGGGGGGGTAAACAAACCTAAATAAAACCAATACCATTTAATTTCAGACCCTATAAACCAAGTTGGATTGTGCTTTAGGTGATTCTCGACAGTCTCTTAAAGGAGATCAATAGAAAATAACAGTCTTTGGTGGCTTTCCTTGCAATCATAGGTCACAAAACAACCCTAAAAATCTCTGGATCTGTGCACAAGAGAAGTAACAACCCTAGTTGGCCCTAAAATACCAAGTTTGTGTTACATTAAGGGCCCCTGTTAGTGCAATGATTATTCCCAATGTTTGACAGTTGCCCTATGATTGCCATTACATGATTGCCATCTATAAACCACTATTGTGGTTTCATCATTGCTCCCATTCAAGAACAAAAAAGTAGACATGAATTCTCTCCCTACATTAATTCCACATGCACATAATGACTAGCTTTGGTACTTCCTAACTTTTTAATATTCCTTTTGACAACAAAAGTGAAGATGTAGGTATATATTCAAGTGAAATGTCTGCTCTTCACCACCATGGATTAGAAATATATATATATATATATATATACACACACACACTACAGAGTAGCACTAAAGAGGTTAAAACATCCACTATACATGATCGCCAAGAACTAACATCATTCACGTGAAGGATGTATGCAGAATGCTGCAGAAATTATATCTCTACTCATTCAATTTACTACAAAGTGTTGTAGCTTTCTTAGTGCTCCTCTCTATTTATCATTTACATTCAACTTCATTGTGAAATCAACAAGTCCAGGAAAATCTTCTAGTACAATGCCTTTACAGTAATGGACAAATAATGATGTTGAGTTCTTGGAGATCCTATAGAGTGGATGTTTTAACCTCTGTGCTACTCTGTAGTGCATAAGCCAACACTTTAGAGGCATATTTCCCAGTGGTAACCTATAACAATCATATATATATATATATATATATATATATATCTAATCCATGGTGGTGAAGAGCGGACATTTCCAGATCTACTACTTGGCATGTTCAAAAATGAAAAGAATGTTTTAAATACATTTATATCAGTCTGTAATATTTTCTAATTCTAAAGATAAC
Source organism: Pseudotsuga menziesii (assembly GCA_001517045.1). Classification (NCBI taxonomy): domain Eukaryota; kingdom Viridiplantae; phylum Streptophyta; class Pinopsida; order Pinales; family Pinaceae; genus Pseudotsuga; species Pseudotsuga menziesii. The sequence goes on from LPNX011064505.1 coordinate 196,941, forward strand.
CAATTGTCTAAACCACAAGGGTCATCTTATCGTGTTAATTGTAAGAGGGACAAAAAAAATTAGACACGGTGAAAATTGACATAAAATGTTCAAATGAAAAATAGAGGACATCAAAATACCTAGTACTTGCTTCAAGACCCAAAGCATAAACCATAAGATTCATGATTGTCCATTAATGGCAAAGTATTACCTAACCCAATTTCCAGTCAACTAAGCACCTCATGGTCAAATCATGATATTGTAGCAGTGTGCATACATCCTTCACTTGAATGATGTTAGGATTTCCAAGAACTAACATCATTCAAGTGAAGGATGTATGCAGACTGCTCTAGACATCATCTTATCCTATTAATTGTAAGAGGGACAAAAAAAAATCAGACACGGTGAAAATTGGCATAAAATCATCAAATAAAAAATGGAGGACATAAAAAAACCTAGTACTTGCTTCAAGACCCAAACATTATTCAAGTGAAATGTCCGCTCTTCACCACCATGGATTATATATATATATATATATATATATATATATGCACTACATAGTAGCAGTGAAGAGGTGAAAACATCCACTATACATGATCGCCAAGAACTAACATCATTCAAGTGAAGGATGTATGCATAATGTTGTAGACATTATATCTCTACTCATTTGATTTACTACAAAGTGTTGTAGCTTGCTTAGTGCTCCTTAGGATGCCAATATCCTTAGCTTGCTTGGATGTTTTAACCTCTTCAGTGCTACTTTGTAGTGCATAAGCCAACACTTCATAGGCATATTTCCCAGTGGTAACCTACAACAATCATATATATATCTAATCCATGGTGGTGAAGAGCAGACATTTCTAGATCTGCTACTGGGCATGTTTAGGAATGAAAAGAATGTTTTAAATACATTTATATCAGTTTGTAATATTTGCTGATTTATTCCTTTTAGCTTGTCTTTATGATGCATGTTTTCCCATATTAATTTTCAACCCTAAGGAAATGCTAACTTGTTTTCCCATACTAATTTTCAACCCTAAGGCAATCCCATAGTAGAAAGAACCAAAAAAGACTATTCACACAAATCAAAATGTTCTTAAATTAACTATAGCATGCCTTCCTCAATGATTTGATGAAACCAAGGGATGGAAAGAGGGCAAGGAAACATCAAATATCACTCACACTAGGGAATAATTATAAAGCTAACCAACTGTCTACACCATAAAGGTCATCTAAAGACATTATATCTCTACTCATTCGATTTACTACAAAGTCTTGTAGCTTGCTTAGTGCTCCTTAGGATGCTAATTTTCAACCTTAGGATGCCAATCTCCACTATTTTTACACGCATAACCTCACAAAAACTCCGTGAAAACAAAGATTTTGGAATTTGTAGGTTACTAGAAATGTGAAAAAATTGGAGTTACCAATCAGAGTGATGGAATATCAATTGATATTAGTGATCAAGTAACTTTTTTTTCCCAGGGGAAAATATTAGTTGCTTGTTATTTCATTGAAATCAAAGGTAACTTAGTTACAACTTCAGCTATTGCTGAGCACATGGAATAGATACAGCTATGTTCATCATCAGCAGACAAATGACAATTGATCAGCTTCATAGGAATACTGGACAAACCTTCAAAGGTAACACCTATAATCTAGGAATCTTGACTACATCCACATCACTAACCTTCAACAGATAGAGAATTCAAGTCTAATACTGAAGTAGCTAATCCAAAGAAGAAATAAACAAGAGAGATCAGTAATATGAAGGGATCATCCACCTCAATCATCCAAAGGATGTCAATAGCAAAAACACATAAAATACTCAAGTGCTAAGGGATAGAAAAGCTGGAAAGTGCCCTGATCAGTACATTCACCATCAGTGAATTCAATAAACTAAAAATGGACTAAGGCCAAGGTTAATGCTTATTTGGATAAGCTATCAGCCTTAGTATTGTGTTCTCTGAATATGTGAACTACTTTTAGCTAGATGAAGTAAGGTTAACAGGATAGAGCTGAAGTGGTTCCCTGATAGTGATCAAGTAACTAGCAAGTATTGGATGCATACACTATCAAATATGTGGTATAAACCTTAATACATCCCTAAACTAAGATCTATGGGTATATTATTATTATTATTATTACCCATTGATAGTTATTTCCATTCATTTATCAAATTACGTGTGGATTATGGTGTGTTTTATTTCGTGAAATGATATTTATAGAGTAGGGATTCTTTACTATTTATAGGCTATTGAAGAAATTCAAAGGTGAAACTATTTTTTATCATCACCATTAATGACTCATTTATAGGAATTATCTAGGTTCTCCTTGTTAGGTACCACATGCACCTTCTCTTATCCCCTATCTTTTGAAGGGTTGAAGGTATTACAGAAGGTACTGGATCATCGAATGGAAAAATATAGTATCCCAAACTGATATTATATTTTTTTGATAGTATATTTGTAGGTTCGGTGCTTTAGTTATGCTAGATTGACAAAATAAAAGTTGCATGCAAAACAATCATGCCAAAAGGCCCTATAATATAGTTGTTTTGGAGAATAAATAGGAAGAAGACTGTCATTGAGATAAGGTACACATACCAATAATAATAATGTTGATAGTACGTCGAGATAGGTGAGGCATGCAAGCAATGCATGTAGCAGAAGATGTAGGTACAATTATCAAAATAGTTTATTTAGTCAAACTTATTACCTTTCTTTTTTGCATTGACTTATCCACTTTCAATTCACTAAATCTAAAATAGCTAATAAGTGCTGGCTAATAATGGGGATGATTCGTGGTATTATGTTTCATGGGGTTGCAACATTGCAAACTTGTGAGTCATAATACCACGAATCGTCACCATTGCTTGGATGAACACTTGTTATCTTTTGTGAGATATAGTTCATGTGGACATAGTTCTTGAACTCTGTCCTCATGGACAGTTTTGTTTGATGATGATATTAACAGGTATGTAGAAAAAAATTTAATATTTTGAAAAAATAGTTATTGTAAGTGGATTACTTCGTTCAAACACTTAATGAAAATATATTGTATAGTCCAAGCTCTCATGGTGTTTAGAGCTTGGGAATTACTGGGTAAGGTTCGAGTTGCTTTCTAATATATGGTTTCTATAATAAAACACCTTAAAGAAGAAACCCATAAAATTTGGCAGAATTTTGGAAAATCCTTGTTGTTGTTACAATTTGGAAAATACTAGGTTCGGTTCAAGTTTCTTTCTAAGATTGACAAAATAAAAGTTGCATGCAAAACAATGTCGTGCCAAAAGGCCCTATAATATAGTTGTTTTGGAGAATAAAGAGGAAGAAGACTGTCAGTGAGAGAAGGTACACATACCAATAATAATAATGTTCATATTATGTCGAGATAGGTGAGGCATGCAAGCAATGCATGTAGCAGAAGATGTAGGTACAATTATCAAAATAGTTTATTTAGTCAAACTTATTACCTTTCTTTTTTGCGTTGACTTAGCCACTTTCAATTCACTAACTCTAAAATAGCTAATAAGTGTTGGATAATAATGGGGACGACTCCTGGTATTATGTTTCATTAGGTTGCAACATCGCAAACTTGTGAGGCATAATACCAGGAATCGTCACCGTTGCTTGGCTGAACACTTGTTATCTTTTGTGAGATATATTTCATGTGGACAAAGTTCTTGAATTCTATCCTCATGGACAGTTTTGTTTGATGATGATATTAATAGGTATGTAGAAAAAAATTTAATATTTTGAAAAAATAGTTATTGTAAGTGGATTACTTCATTCAATCACTTAATGAAAATATATTGTATAGTCCAAGCTCTCATGGTGTTTAGAGCTTGGGAATCACTGGGTTAGGTTCGAGTTGCTTTCTAATATAAGGTTTCTATAATAAAACACCTTAAAGAAGAAATCCATAACATTTGGCAGAATTCTGGCAAACCCCTGTTGTCACTACAATTTGGAAAATACTGGGTTACGTTCGAGTTTCTTTCTAAGATTGACAAAATAAAAGTTGCATGCAAAACAATGTCATGCCAAAAGGACCTATAATATAGTTGTTTAGGAGAAAAAATAGGAAGAATACTGTTAGTGAGAGAAGGTACACATACCAATAATAATAATGTTGATATTACGTCGAGATAGGTGAGGCATGCAAGCAATGCATGTAGCGGAATATGTAGGTACAATTATCAAAATAGTTTATTTAGTCAGACTTATTACCTTTCTTTTTTGTGTTGACTTAGCCACTTTCAATTCACTAACTCTAAAATAGCTAATAAGTGTTGGCTAATAATGGTGACGACTCATGGTATTATGTTTCATTAGTTTGCAACATCACAAACATGTGACGCATAATACCACGAATCGTCACCGTTGCTTGGTTGAACACTTGTTATCTTTTGTGAGATATAGTTCATGTGGACAAAGTTCTTGAAATTTGTCCTCATGGATAGTTTTCTTTGATGATGATATTATCAAGTATGTAGAAAAAAATTTAATATTTTGATAAAATAGTTATTTTAAGTGGATTAATTCATTCAATCACTTAATGAAAATATATTGTATAGTCCAAGCTCTCATGGTGTTTAGAGCTTGGGAATTACTGGGTTAGGTTCAAGTTGCTTTCTAATATAAGGTTTCTATAATAAAACACCTTAAAGAAGAAATCCATAACATTTGGCAGAATTCTGGAAAACCCCTGTTGTCGCTACAATTTGGAAAATACTAGGTTAGGTTTGAGTTTATTTCTAACCTAGGGATTTTATAATGATATTCAATGATCTAGGGGTTAGGTTCTAGTTTCTTTCTTATAACAAAACATGACTCGGCAATCCTACTCGGGGCAGTGACCGATTTTCATCCTTCTCCAATGGACCAAGCATACATGTGAGCAAAAGAACTCTAACTATCGTGGCTATGGTGGAACTCGAATCCTTCCCTAAACCTCCCTTAAGCATCACATTTGGGTAGAATAAGCTTAATAGCTTATTTGGGAATTGTTTGCTGAGATAAATCACATAAAAACAATCAAACCACTTTGAATGCAAACAAAAATGTGATAGGTTCGTCCACTAATTGTAATGCTTAGACTGACCAGACTTCAGAATCCATATCAACCAATATGGGTCAAATGCGGGTTAGCTAAAACTATCAAATTGCGTCTGTCATTAGCTGATCAATGTAAATGCATGCACAACAAAGAAAACCCATGTTTCAAAGCTAATAAGGAAGGATTCAAGTTGGTGAAGAAGCAGGAAGTATAGACAGAGACCCTTTGGGTTGTTGGTTATGAAAGAACCCATTCTCCTATTATATTACCTCATCCAAAGAATCTAAATTAGATGGTCCATATTGTTGAGATTTTGATGAGGAATATTTTGTAGGCAAATTTTTTTTTGATGATGAGATGGAAAATGCATGCATTTATCCATTTCATGAAGAGTTGGATGTTATATTTGAAATCAATAATCATAGTTTTGGGGGCCCCATATATGATTCATATAGTGAAGCATCTAATGAGGAACCTATAGAGCAACCAAGCATCCACTCTACAGGATATCCAAGAACTAACATCATTATATCTCTACTCATTCGATTTCCTACAAAGTGTTGTAGCTTGCTTAGTGCTCCTCTCTATTTGTCATTTAGGTTCAACTTAACAGTGAAATCAACAAGTCCAGGAAAATATTCTAGTAGATATCATTTATAGTAATGGAAAAATAATGATGTTAGTTCTCTGGAGATCCTATAGAGTGGATGTAAATGTTGGCTCAAACTCATACACGGGTTTGCATTAGTGTCCAACAAAGGTGGTATATTATAGTCCAAGCATTAGCATATTCAATTCTTGGAGAGGGGAAGGTCTAACCCAAAGCATCACATGACACTAAATTCTATATGACTCTAATGCAAGATGGACATCATGAACAACGTTTTCTCCACCATATAGGGTTCCTTTTTTTACTTATGCAAGTCCCCATTCATTCAAATGCAACTCATTCCCATACCACGATGAAAAAACAAGCCCTTATAATTATTAGTACCTTCTACTACAGAATGTGACACAACTATACTAAATAAGAATTCATTTATTAACATAGTTATGGAATAAAAAAACAACACATCATTTTCATATAAAAGGAACAAACCAAATATTTGGAATGAGGGTCTCATTCCATTAATATTCGTCATAATCCAATACATCCTCAGAACATAAATATAACAAGTCTAGTATAGATCATATTACAAGAATGACTATCCACTATTATCCCAAAATCCTTACAATTAAAGCAACTACAACACCCTTCTACTATTTAACCATATTATACTAGCTATCAACTACAACAACATCATTAATAACAATACCAACAACCCTTTTCCAGGCCTAAACCTTTACAAAATATATCCTCTCTTAAGGGTGGGGAGTTCCAATCAAAACCCTATATATCCAATGTCTTTCTTCATTGTTTGGATTGATGGACTTCCTGTTATCTCCTCTCCTTCTCTAACCAAATGTCTTCCATCTCTCACCACCTCATCGATAAAAATGTTATTTTAAAAATTAAAAATTAAGGACCTAATAAGACCAAATAAAACTTGTTGGCTTTCCCTCATGTTGGTAATCCATGTGTTTCCCCTGTCCAATGGAAAACCCCCCTGTTGTATATGCTATCCATTCGATTTGATGCATAGCTCAGATACATATAGACATGGATGTTCTAAATGACACGAAGAAAACTCCAATCATCCATAAACTGAATTAGATCAATTTTGGAAACCAAGTGGTTAATCGAGTTCATTCCAACATTGACAAGCTCTTTATAATCATATAAGGGTGGGGGATTCATCTTATTCAAGTCAGATTTCTAATTGTTGTAACAAAATCTTGGCGCGTAACAAAGAGTGGGAACTATTTCTGAAGGTAAACCACTGCTCTATTCGGGTCGAGTATTCACATAGAACTACTCCCTACTCCCTTGCAACTCTGATGATGGGTGGGCTACGGTGAGCCAAGAGATAATGTTGCCCCTAGCTCTCATCTATCCTAATGTAATGTGGAAATATAGGGCATCTAAAATTTCAGTTTGGAATTGATGTGGTTGTAGATGTTTTCCCACAAATACACAGCAAACATCACAGCATGCCCAAAAAATCTAAAATGCTGAACCGGTTGCATGCCCAAAAACCCTTGTCACAGAATGCCCAAAAAATGAGTTGATGCTTACCAGTTGAGCCATGAGCTCCAAATCAAAACTGTGAGCTCCAAATGTGAACCGTGAGCTCCAAATGTGAACCGTGAGCTCCAAATCGAAACCATGAGCTCCAATTTTGAACCCTGAGCTCCACCAAAGCTACTCCAAAATTCACAAAAATGTCAAAATTGCATAGAACTGTCCAAAACAAGTCGCAACAATGTCGAAATAGACTATTTATTTTTTATTATATATTATTTTATATTATATGTATTTTATTTTTATTATATATTATTTTATATTATATGTATTGCCATAATAGTATTTTTTTATTAGGTATAGTATTTTTAACTTAGCTATATGTATTTTTTAGTATATGTATTTTTAACTTAGGAATAGTGTTTTTTATTATAATATGATGATGATGATGGCGATCTCAGCTAATCCCTACAATCTCATCTAATCATCATCATTATGTTGATCATCATCATCTTCATCATCATGATCATCATGATAATCATCGTCATCATTGTCGTTGTCGTCTTCAACATCATGGTATTCATTATCATGACCCTCATCATCATCATCATCGTCATTGTCGTCGTCTTCATCATGACGATGATGGTAATGGTGATGATGACGGTGATGATGATGATGATGATGATGATGGAAATGATCACCATCATCACCATCATCATCATCATCGTCGTCGTCGTCATTGTCATCATCTTCAACATCGTTATCTTCATTATCAGGACCCTCATCATCATCATCATCATCAATGTCATCGTCATCATCATCATCATCTTCATCATCATCGTCATGACCCTCATCGTCATCGTCATCATCACCACCATCATCGTCATCCTCATGATGACGATGGTAATGGCGATGATGACAGTGATGATGATGATGATGATGATGGAAATGCTGATGATCACCATCATCTTCATCAACATCATCATCATCACCATCATCGTCATGATGATGGTCATGGCGACGATGACGGTGATGATGACGATGATGACAATGATGGTGATGATGATGATGATGATGAAGAGGACGACGATGATGATGATGATGAAGAGGATGATGATGATAATGATGAAGAGGATGATGATGATGACAATGACGTTGATTATGATGATTATGTTCCATAATCAACGCCATCGTCATCATCATCGTCCTCTTCATCATTATCATCATCATTCTCTTCATCATCATCAGTATCAGCATTGTCCTGTTCATCATCATCATCATCATCATCATCATCACCATCATCGTCATCATCTTCATCGCCATCGTCTTCATAATCATGAACCTCCTCCTCATCATCATGACCCTCCTCCTCCTCCTCCTCATCATCATGTCCTAACAACAACATAGTCAATGGATTCTAACAACATGCCCTATGGTAGTCTTTCGGAAGGTTAATTTCTATACATATCCACATATAGGTAGTGATATGAACTTTTCACCAACATTAAGAATAAGTAAAACTTACTGTATTTCAAAGATACTTTTCTTGTAATCCACCAACATTAAGAATAAGTAAAACTTAGTTTACTTCAAGTATTCATTTTCGAAAAAAATTGCATAATACTAGAAAACCTTTCAATCAAAAAGTGATGAGAAGGAAATTGTTTGATATAGCCAATAAAATGAAAGGATTTTTTGTATCCTTGAAATACTTCTTATATCTAATAGATTCCTCGACTTCTAGAACTATGGGTCCCAAATATATGTTCAATAGAGAGATGCAAACCTAAGAGGAGGAAAAACATCCTAACTTGAATAAAGAACCTTCACATTAATGAGGGAAGAACCATCTACATAACGACACATCCCTATCTTGGATAAATGAAAATATAGCTTTGAAGGATGATTGAAAAGTTGAGCATGTGAGTCAAGCTAGTGACAACTAGGGTAGAACCTAGCTACAGAAAAAGTTCGAGTTCAATGCTTTCCATTATAATATTATAAAATCATATCTTAAAAACTATTATAATTATTATAAGTTATCATATTACTCTATTATTATTATCTTCTCTTGCAGTAAAAAGATTACTATTTTTTATGGTTTGTGAAAACACATAAAGTTGGGGATATTTAAAAATATCAACCAAATAAAGTGAAACAATTACCTCCCTCCCATCCCTTAGCTTTGATGATCATGAAGATGACGATGATGAAGATGACAACGATGATCATGAAGATCATGAAGATGACAACGACGATGACGATGATGATGATGACAACGATGACAATGACGATGATGATGATGATGATGATTATCATCATCATGAGGATGACGATGATGATGATGATGATGATGTTGATCGTGACGACAATGATGATGATGACAATGATCATGAGGATGAAGATGATGATGATGACGATGATGATGAAGATGATGGTGATGGTGATGATGATGTTGATGATGATTATCATCATCATGAGGATGAGGAGATAATGATGATGATGATGATGATGATGAAGTTGATGATGGAGATGATGATGATGATGGTGATGATGATTATCATCATCATGAGGATGATGATGATAATGATGATGATGATGATGATGATGATGAACATGATGATCATAATGTTCATGATGATGATTATGATTATGATGTTGATGTCGATGATGACAATGATGATGATGATGATGATGATGGTGATGATGATGATGTTGATGACGACGATGACAATGATGATGATGATGATCTTGATGATGATGATTATGATTGTGATGATGATGATGATGATGATCGTGATGATGATAATGATTATCATCATCATGAGGATGACAATGATAATGATGACGATGATGATGAAGATGATAATGATGATGTTGATAATGATGTTGATGATGATGATGATGATTATGATGTTGATGTCGACGATGACAATGATGATGATGATGATGATGATGATAATGATGAAGATGATGATGAAGATTATGATGATGATGATGATGATGATGATGATGATGATGATGATTATTATGATGTTGATGAAGACGATGACAATGATGACGTCGATGATGACAATGATGATGTCGACGATGACAATGATGATGATGATGATCTTGATGATGATGATTATGATGATGATGATGATGATGATGATGATTATCATCATCATGAGGATGATGACGACGATGATGATGTTGATCGTGAGGACGATGATGATGATGATGATGATCATGAGGATGAAGATGATGATGAAGATGATGATGATGGTGATGATGATGTTGATGATGATTATCATCATCATGAGGATGACGATGATAATGATGACGATGATGATGAAGATGATGATGTGAGATGATGACGACGATGATGATGAAGACCATGATGATGATGATGATGATGAATATGACAATGATGAAGATGACGACGATGACGAAGACGATGATGATGATGTTGATGATGATGATTATGATGTTGATTCCAACAATGACAATGATGATGATGATGATGTTGATGGTGATGATTTTGATGGTGATGATGATGATGATGTTGTTGATGATGATGAAGAAAATGATGATGATGATCTTGATGATGATGATATTGATGATGTTGATTATCATCATCATGAGGATGACGATGATAATGATGACGATGATGATGAAGATTTTGTTGATGATGATGATGATTATGATGTTGATGTCGATGATGAAAATGATGATGATGATGATGATGATGAATATGATGGTGATGATGAAGATGATGGTGATGATGAAGATGATGGTGATGGTGATGATGTTAGTAACTCTTTTAAAAAAAATTAAGATAAAATAATATTTCTAATTAAATATTTACCTTTCAATATATTTCATCATCTTCTTAATACATGTCATCATCTTCTTCATCCAATTCATCATCTGTATCATTAGATACATAGTCAACATTGTAAGGATTGGCCATATAATCATCGTCATCATCATCAGTTACGCTCATCATTTCATCATCGAAATAATCTTCATCGGCATTGTCTACTACATCATATGATTCAACTATTTCTTGGACATCTTCTGTTGGATCATCATCGTCAGCTAACTCAGGTTGATCGTGCTCTTCATCATCATATTCTTCTTCCAAAGAACCCTCTTCATTACCATCATCTAGGTTATACTTTATCATCCTTCCCCTTGGATCGTGTCTCACAACAGATGACCAACCCACTTTACCTGGAACCTTTGAGTAAAATACTTGTTCACATTGGCTTGGAAGAACATAGGGCTCTGTTCCTGGCTCAAACAACCTTGTGTTTACCATGGTAAATCCATTATCGTGTTCAACAATAGTTCTATTGATATCACATTGATTCAATCATAACCTATACCATTTGACAACGAATAGAACTACCATAAAGGATTTAAATTCACACTGTATAATATCTTTCAAATACCCATAGTATTGATTTTTTGTGACTTCTGGATGTCTGTCAGTTCTAGAGGAAACATTGGTAACCTCAAAGACAGCCGAAACCCCTAAATCTGATGTTTTCTTTGTTTCATCCAATTTTTTGATCCGATATCTACCTCCATTGCATACCATAGCCTTATGGTGTTTTACATGCAATAAGCAATACACAAAAATATTACACGACCATTCAGTCCTTATGCAACAATACATGGAAAAGAAGAACATGTACGTCAAAAAGTAATTTGCAAAATAAAATATTTAGAGGGATTGATTAATTATATGCTAGCCATTTTATCTTTTACACCATATGCAAAATTGATTTCCCTTTCTGCTAGATTGTTATCTCCATTGCGTTTTGTTTCTCTTACCAATGAAGCCACACCTTCCCATGATATTCCATGACCCGATTGTGCGCATCGTTCAATCCATACCTTCATCCAGTCAAGATTTTTTGTGATGTATAAATGAATTGCATCCCATTCTCGACCAACTGTTTAATGACAATAACCATTAAAATGAAAGAAAGGTGTAAATCTCCTGAACAAAGTATATGCTCTTAATTGAAGCAATTATGACGAGAAAATATAATTAGAATATGAAGGATATAATAAACATTCACTAGTTAATAATTACCTTTCAACTTTGTCAATCTACCTTTCCCCTTCATTTGCTCCCCTTCAAATTTGTTATTGGAGTCCGGATCACAAATGCGACGTAAATTGAGCTTTGACACTAAAATAGGAAGATATTCACTAACATACAACATGTTTTGGTATACCATATATCCTTCCATCATAGAACCATCCACATGTGCTCGTTGTCTCACCAAACCCTTCATAAATTTCAAGTGCCTCTCAACCATCCATATGGACCTTGAGGGCACAGGTCCACACAACTCAATCTCCCCAACTTGGTGTATGAGGTAGTGTTCATGTGCATTGAAAAATGCCAATGGTAGATGCTTCTGCATTTCACACATGAGACGAGGAATTTCTCTCCTCCAATACTTTATATCTTCTTTATGGATTTTCTTAGATGTCAACCATCTACAAGTGACACAAACCAATAATGATATTTAAAAAAAATAAACATTAAATTACAATATATGCTGAAATAGTGCACAAAAAATATATATAAATTATACAGAGAATTAAAGAAACACTAAGAACATGCAAGTAATTGCTAGTTACCTCATGTATTTACCAAGATTATATATAACTTGTTTGACATTGTTGTCGAAGTTGTCCGGGGGAGAGAGAGGTAGAACATACTGTATCAATATACAAACCATGCCATTTATTAAACAAAGAGTATACAAATAAGAAAAAAAATATACACAGTAAATTGACAAAAAAAAATTATATGGACATAACAATAATAATTACCTTGATGAAGACATGCCAATCATGTGTTTTGACCCCCGCAAAATAACCTTTTTTGGTTATGATATTCTTCAAGTTTGCACAAAATCCAGTGGGAAATTTAATTTTCCGCATTACTTATTTGACAACATTGCTTTGTTGCTCCGTAAACATCCATGGAATTGAGTTTATATTAACTTGTTCTCCGTTGGTATGAAATTGGATGACGTCTTTCATTGCATGGTTTCTTTCTTGAATGTCTTTGCAAGCTTTCAAAACTTTATATTTCTCCATCCTTAGCTCTAGTAGTCGCCATAAGGTTTCAGTAACATTCTTTCCAATATGCATTGTATCAAACAAATGATCAATTTGTAGGTGCTCATAGTAGGGCAACCTGCTGAATTGAATAGGATAACTTTTCATTCCTCATGGAAGCCCATTAATTCCTTCATGATCACAACTCACAATTAGTTTATAAATAAATTACATCATAAATCAAATATGGCCACTACAGCAAACAACTCACAATAAAAATTAAATAAATTAGTTTATAAATAAATATTAGTTTATAAATAAATATTAGTTTATAAATAAATAAATATGGCCACTACAGCAAACAACTCACAATAAAAATTAAAATACATAACAATTCATATACGATGATCCATACGTACCATGATGACGATTTCTATTGTATTGCATCTTTCAAAGGTGAGGTGTCATTCTCCATGGTTTTAATGCAGTCTCTTGCTTCCCATTGAAAATATTTTTTTCAGTTGTTCTATACCTATGATTCTTAGAGAGGAAATGCCTATACTCATCAAACACCTCCTTTCTTAAGCTTTTTGAACGACGAGATTTTATCTTAGGACCACAAATTGGACATGCAAATTTACCCTTTGTCTGAAGACCTACAATATTTAGATATGGAATATCTATGTCAAATATATTCATATATAGACTATTCTAACTACTCCATATCATTAAAATCAATTAAAGTGGAACTTAAAATTACAAACCACAAAATGAAGTTAACCTAGGGGCATCGTGTATTGTCCATACAACCATTGCATGGAATTGAAATTTCCTTTGTCGTATTGGTCTAGATTATACCATTCCATAACTTCAATAGCTCATCTATAAGAGGTTCGATGTATACATTCATATCTTTGACTTGGAACTTACCTGATTCATTTGAAGTACATATAAAATAT